>JAVQJD010055797.1:0-19441 GCA_036023655.1 Nannoperca australis
GTTTATATACAGGGAGTGGTTTAACGGGGAATGCAGTGCAGCTGGCAGGTAATGAGCGCCAGGTGCAGCCGATCAGGGAGGCAATCAGTGCCAGAGACAGGCAGGGAGAGACCATGACACTTAAAGTATAAAGAAGAATTCAAGCAACTGAAGGAATTAATTGATAGATCAATTTTCTGCCTTGCATCCCTGATTTGATGATTGAAAAATCACACAGATAGGTTACTTCAACTTCTACAATCGTTACATTTTGTACAAGGCCAATTGTGGGGAGGTTGTGTTTCTAGAGACTTCCCATGTGTTAGGGAGTATGTCGACATCAGCGGCAACCAGTCCTGACAGTGCAGGTATGCTGTTTCCAAGGAAACGGTAAGACATTTGAAGCATGGACATAGAAATAGTTTACAAAGCTTGACTGGAAGAAGACTCCCTGTGAGTGTGCAAAGGCATGCCCGTCAATGAGTCTCATTGTCTGGGTTCAGTTCTGTGGAATTTCATTATGGAAAATCCATTTCCTGTTGAGGGGTTAGATTGGGACACGCTGGCTATCCAATCAGTGTAGATCAGCTCAAAAAGGGTCTCTGAACAGCTTATGGCATCATGGGTGCCATCACCATTATCATCACTGCCACAACGTCATTGTCACAAGCAGTTGTTTATTAGCTCCAATTTAAAAGATTTGATGGGAGCCAACGATTTCAACATTTCCAGCGCCTGCATTGAGGAAATCCATGTAATAGTTCACATAAACAAAAGGATACCACCCCTTTGAATCCTGCCAATTATTCACTCATCATCATCATCATCATCTAATGTTCGTCATGTTTATCGTTCTGGCATGCTCATTATTGTTCTTATTATTAACTCCTGTCAGAAAAGTAACCACACGTGTGATTACTGTTGTGTGCCTGTGCTGATTGGTGATGATGACTGTAGTGTTTTTCTTCTTCTTTGTCTTTTTCTAAACAATCACTTTGCAGTAAGTCTTACCAATTCTTTGAAATCACTGGACTGACAGTCCAAACCCCCCATGCTGAGTCAAACCAAAGAATCTCAAAGCCAGAATTTTTTGTGCCAAAAAACAACCGTTTAGTCGTCCAATTAATTAATATATAAAATCTATTTTAAAGGACACTGTAGCAACTTTTTGTAACATTGCGACTGTGTAGCTATTGATAGGCAAAAGCTATTAATAAAGACATATTGAAAACAGTGGCACTAGATTTATTTGTGTTTAAAACATAACGTTTTATGTTTATTGTGTATATATATATACGGCCTTCGTTATTTATTCCATTGATAATTTCTTTTTTTGGCTTTTGACCAATACCTCGGAACTTCATTTCGTGCAAACTCATGTGAAAGTGTGATTTGTATGACAATAAAAACATCCTTGAATCCACTAGAACATCTGTTTATCAGGCTTGTATGTTTGGGGGGCTTTAGTTTCCATTAACATAGATGAGAGCATAAAAATTTTTTATTCTGACATTCAAACCTGTGTGCGTAAGCATTCTGTGTGATCATCATTTGTTTTGGTCGCTTCCCTGTGGCAGCAGAAATTCTGTGAGCCTTGGTGAAAGAAATTTAAACTTAGGGTCAGATTGGCAAACACATTTGCAGATTTCAGGTGAGGTGGAACTGAATAATTCTCAGTTTTAGCTAAATACTTACATACATAGTATTTGAGTGCATATTTTCAGATTTGTATACACTTGTATATCATATCATCCCTTGTGTTTGAGCTGTTCAGCCCTTCCTTGTGTTTCTTGTGAGTCCCCTGTTTGTCCTCTGTGTGTGTGTTTGTTTGGGCGTGGCACTCCGTCTCACTCCTGCTGCCAATCTACCATCACTACCGCCACCGGCCTCTACTCTCCGTTCTTTGTCAGATCGTTCAGTTTGCCACAGCCAGACCGGAAACCTCAAGTTAGTATTTTCTTGTGTATTCCTGACTCTTGTTTAACTCTGTGTTTGCCATCTGGTCCGTTCCCTCCTGAGATCTCTGTCTGTCTGCCTTGTCCAGCGCCTCGCCAGTCAGCCTGTCAGCCCACAGCCCACAGCCCAGCCCTGTTTCTGTCTGTCACGCTTCTCTGTCAAACTCTGGCTCGCTCTTCACCAAGTTGACTTCATTAACGATGTTCTGCTTTTGGGATCCAGATTGCGCAAAATTATTCAGACATTTGTCTAATGGAGAGATTTAAAAAAAGTAATTACTGACAGCCCGTAACCCTACACCCACAGATTAAATTAATAAAAATGTGGGTAGTTGTGCATGGCATCTACCTACATGGGGAGCCGTGTCATCATTTGTCACCTTGACAAAGCAATTGATGATGTGTTATTGGTTTGAAGATGCAACAGGTAGGCAGGGTGACAGATAGAGGATGTTCCATACTGACTCATAATGCTACAGCATTAGATTAAAACAAATATTGATTGCCATGTCATATTTATTCTTGTGAGTGAAAACTCTCAGGAGTAGTAATATCATAAAAACAGATTAACTGTCTCAACATACTCCCATGCTCATTTGTTCAGTGGTTCAGCTGCAGAGCAGAAACCATTTGTTTTCTGTTGTATACTGAATGACATACAGCACACTTTGGACCTAAGGCATGTACACTGTTTGCCTTTTTTGTTTTGTTTTGTTTTGTTTTGTTTTGGAATTGAAATTTGGAGACAGGTTGATTTGCTGGGTGTCCGGGTATATAAAGCCTTTCAACTTGACACAGGTGATGGTTCCATCCCCTAAAGCCAACTTTAGCTCCTTTTAACCGTGTAGGGGATTTTTACTTAGACATAACAATGTATCTTTAGTTGTTTAAAGCTGCTAAATAAGCTCCTAATAAATATGTTTGATTAAAATTGATCAAATGACTACATGTATTTCAAAGGGGTCACTTATAGTGACAAACCCCAGAGAATCATCATCTGAATCTGCAGTTATCAAATCTATAGAGGGTTTTTTAGTGTCTTGCAGCTCATTTGGATTGTATGGCCTACAGCTTTATTGTTCTACGAAAAAGTTGACTAGCTGGTGAACATAGTGCAGATTTTAGCAGCTAAAGATATTTCTAGAATTGGTGGACACCAAATAAAACCTAAAAGCAGAGTGAGTGTTGAACTTAGATTCATAATATATCAATCTTGTGTTTGCAACTTGGTTCTGCTGCCCCAAGTGGCAAAAAAAAAAATCTATAAATGCATGTTCAAACTTAACCAAACCATTAACCAAAACTGTGCTTTCTTGCTAAGAGTTAGATAATGAGAGTGGTACCAATGTCATATCTGCCTGTTAAATATAAGGCTAACAGCAGCCAGATAGCTTAGCTTAGCATAGACACTGTAAACGGGGGAAACAGTTGGCCTTGCTATGGTCAAATAACTTCTAAAATTATAAAATTTACAAATAAATCTTGTATGTTTAATCATTACAAAATCCAAAGTGTCAAAACAGCAATTTGCCATTTTACATGAACATTTTGCCTAGGACTATTTCTTGACCAGGATGGTTTGCCAGGCAACCATAGAAGGAAATTACTGCTCTCTGACTTGCTAAACGTTTGACTTTCTTCACCAGCCGTTTGTTAAGTTTGGATCACTACTATTTTGTTCTGCAGAGTTAGCAGTCAATAAGCCTGTCTGAGCTTCTGGGTTCCATTCTTCAGACTCACCTGCTTTGACAACAAGTACCGAAAACCAATAATTGTCATGAGGTCTGTCACAGATTTTCACTGCAGCACTTTGACTGTGAAAGACATGAATGTGATGCAAGTCGCAGCTGAAAACAGTTCTACATTACTGTAAGTGTGTGGGAGGTGCGAAGCAGAATCTTTCGGGGTCAACTCTCCATCGTGAGACATCATCACTGCGCCTCAGGCGTGTTCCTGGTTAGTGGTGGCATTTTCTTTCGTCATTATTGCTGCCTAAACTTCCTCCACTGGATGGAAGGAGATTTAAGGAGATTAGAAGTGACATAATGTCTTGTGACATCCTATCTTCGACAGCATCACCCGGGGGGAGGGAAGGCCAGAGACATGAGCTCCAGTACACTCTCTCACACACACATACATACACTTCTGGGAACCACAGTGTCACAGTGCAGGGACAGTAAGCATGTGAGTAGTGATGAATAGGCGCAATTTGCAAAGCACAGACATTATACCACACCAACCTATACTGATATATTAACAAGTGCCACTGAAATTAAGCTAGGCATCATTAGTGACCCTGGCACTAATCAAACTCATGGCAGTGATTAATCACACTTCCCTGAGGAAATATTGTTTTTATTTCTAATGAATATTCAAACATGTTAACAACAATGTTTATTGGTTTCACATTAAGAATTGCATACCCACAGTACATTTTGAAATTAGACTAAAACTCACAGTGAGAAATCACAGTATCACGTTCTAAAAGGCAAATATCAGGGCTGTCACTTAGTGAATGGGAACTTATACGTTAATTTTTAGAATTTATTTGAACGCAACACATGTAGCCTAATCCTTTAAGTATGTTGTAGAATTGATGTGGTTCCTTTCATTCAAGATGCCTCCGCTGGCTCACAAGCTAACCTTGCTGTAATCCAGTTGCATGTTAACAAAGTTATCAAACTGCCTTACCTTTATCCATGATTCCAAAGTGCCTGCACGCATTACTTCTCAAACAGTTTGGTCATTATTGTCTGTTTACCTGCTAGTTTTCTCCATTCAGCGTTGGTGGAGAGAATGAAAATGGCGTAGTTTACTGATAGTTTAACAGTACATGCAAAAGGTGAGTCCTGTTGCCCTTACACTTGGTGAAGTTTGAGTATAGAAATTCACTCTCAACACTGAGATTTTGTTAAAGTTTGAACAAATCATCACAGATAAAAGTAGATAATGATGAGTTACTGGAGAACAAACTGCGAGATACTATATCAATAAATCAAAAGGTAATAATTAATTCATAAATATCTTTGATTTGACGTACTAAATCCCCCCAAACACACACTCCACTCCCACCCAAGTAAAGTTTATTGTGAAAACTGTCTGGGTTGTTAGATGATCAAATAGGAAAGAATAAAAACACCTCACAGAAAGACCAACATGGACTGTATCAATGTTCAAACCTAGGAGCTTATTGCTTTGAGGCTAACCATTGTGTCTCCATTCCACTGTTTAAGTCAGGGTCAGGGTTAATGTAACAAATGAGCCAACTCTGCGAAATGGCATCTGACCTTTGAACATCTGCTCTTTGTCATATTATAATTAACTGAATATGAACAATTAACTGTCCAAACAAACTGCTGCCATGAACACATTAGTGTTTGCACCACATTTTATGTCTATGGGATATTACTTTGAAACCTCTGATGAAAGAATTTTTGCGGTAAATATAGCTGATTCATTTATTTAAAAAGACACCAAACACCAATATTGATGTTCATCATCCCTCTGTGGGCTGGCCCTGGAGCCTCGAAATCGATGTTTGACCCCTGGCCCAGTAATTGACTTTCAGCATGACTTTGGGGGGGGCGATTTCTCTTGATACAGCTGTTAATGTTCAAACTTCCTCTCTTTTATAATCTTCAATGAGAAGTCTCGTTATAAGCATTTTTTTTACTGCAGACATTTTGACTTGTCGTAGAACAGTCAAACCTATTCCCCATCTTAGCACTTTACTAAGAGCCAATGCAATCCTCTACAACTAAACTCAATGTCAATTAAAACCTATCTTTTCAACACAATGACCTCAGCATTGCAAAGAGACAAACACATTTTAATACAGCCACTTCCTGAATCTAGTGTTTAATGCAGCACTAGATCCATCATTTTCACTAGTATGAGCTATGGCTGCAGCAGTAGACTGTTACTCCAGAGGTGAGTTCATGTCATAACAGATTTTTCTGATAGTTCTAGTTCTGAGAACAAGAAACAAAAAAACATCTTAGAGGTAAATACAAGTGGGATATGTGAGGATTTCTGTAGGCTATGACAACTCCTGCTCCTTCACTGTGCAGTGAAATATTTAGTTGTCTCAATCTTGAACCAAATACCTGTTAATTAGGATGAAAGCAATATTTGTGAATGATGAAGAAAGCTGGAATTGTCATTTATCAGGAAAGAAAGTGAGAGTAAGTATATAAAAAGTATTAAATCAAAATGTGAATTTAATCCAAATGAATGTACAATTAAGTACAATAAATACAAATTTGTTGTAAATATAGAGCAGACTTGTAGTGAAATAATGCAGGAAGTGTCAAATTTTAATTGGGAGAAAGATTTACATGCACACACATTCACATATTATCTACCTGACTAAATCAATGTGAAGGGGAAATTACTATTCCTTATACAGAATCAATTATTCCTCAAACAAAGACACAAAGGCTATCAATCTGTCCTGTCAGTCTCCAAGAGACTCAGAGAAGTTGTCTGCTGTGTGAAGGATTTACAGCTTTAGTTTGATTCAGAAGAGACAATTTTCTCAAGCTTGAAACAGGTGGCATTGTCAGAAATCGTTACTTGGCTTTAAATCTAGAGCTTGTGGGATTTGGAATACTATGAAAGAGACAAGGCCTAAAAGTGAATGGGATTGGACGTTTGACAGGTTGGGAACAGAAATTATTATTGTAATAGGCATATCCCTTACTGACTGCATATTATGAGAAAAGGAAAGAGAAAATGGACGATTGTTTGCCCACTACACCATCACTCCTGTCAAAAACTTGTGATAATACCTGTAAAAAGCATACACAACAGGAGAGAGATTTAATTATACTATCTTTCAAATTATTCTAATCTTGGCTGACGTATTTCTTTACATTGTTTGATGACTTTTATGTAATAACAGTAGCTGGCTTTTACTTCAGCATGTTTTGCTCTCTCACCAGAAATCTTAAATGAAAAACCTAATTTTCATAGATGAAAATCTATGTCACGCTGTCTAGCTTAGTTATCAAAGTACAACTCATTCTTGCGTCTCATTGTTTAGCTGTCCGGCGCAGAACTTTACTGCTTTGGTTCACTCACGCCGCTCTCATAGCATAATTTTTGGCAGCATTAAGCAGCTAAAGAGCCATATGTTTTTCTCAGGAGTTGGTAGAAACCAAAAAAATCAGTTACTGCTGGATTAAGTGACATCACCCATGTATCTTGGCTTGGGCTTGTAGACTCCACAGTTTGTTTGGCATTGCTTTAACTATTTGTGGATATGGAGTTTAAATATGTGAATGTTTAACAAAAGACAACATTATGCATTATGGGAAGTGTAGTGACCCATTTAAGGAACTGCTGCATCAATTGTGCTAATTGCTTTTTCTAATCTCTCTTTTGCAAGTCCCCCCAGCTTTATGGACGTCCACTACTAAATCGCAGAAATACCACTTTAATCTATATCCTTAAGGATAGGATTTAAAAATTTCACTCATTCTGTTTACTGCATACAAATGTGTTACTTGGTTAGTGTATATTTAATATGTGCAGTGTATAGGCTACCTAGAATATCAACTTGTCTGAATAAGCAACGGAGGTATTTCAACGCCTACCAAATATTAAAGTGCGTTCTCTATTTCCATCCCAGCTAAAGACTACAAACAAAGCGAGAAAAGCATTAAAATAGGACATGTTTTCTGGGCATGGTAATCAATAAAATTACCTAACAGCGACTGGCTATGGTACATTTGCAGTGCACCACCGCTCTACATATCAAATACTCACACAAGAATCTGAAGGAAATAATCCAAGGATATTAAATCCAATCTCCCTCTACAAGTGGGAGATGTTAAGTAATTCCAACCTACAAACTGGGGATTTACACTGACATCTACAAACACATGTAACACACTCACACACGCACACAGCAGAACAGCCTACTGTAGCGTACACGTGCACATGTGCATGCTTGAAGGCTTATATACACACACACACCAACACACACAGGCTTTACTTTAATCTGTGGCTAGCTGCCTCTGGCACTAATGAAGTCATGCTGTTTCTCCATGATGAAAACACTAACATATAACACAAATATACCTCATACACGAAACATAAATAGTCTACACACAACGTACTGTGTATGTAAAGCCTCATTCCTCCAAAATTGTCATCTGATCTGCGTGTGTGAGTTTATTCTTATATACTCTATGTGTGAGTCATGTCGAAGTGTATCTTTACGTGTTAGTAGATTTCTGTCCTCTGGCAGCACATACCTACAGCTAAATGTTATTCCCTGCTTTCTCCTCCATCAGTCGGAGGCAGAAAACAAAAACGGAGAAAAACCTCTTCCCCTGACTACATAATCACAATGTGGAGGAAGCGGGGAGAAGGAAGCGGGAGGATTTCAGTCTTAATCCATGAGTTTCGTGCATGTGTGTGTGTGTGTGTGTGTGTGTGTGTGTTATCAAGAGTGTGATATTTTGTATCAAAGGTTTAGAAGTGTGACTCAATGTTATACACATACACAGAGAGACATTTAAATACAGTATTTGTTTCTATATAATTTTTATATTATGTGTGTAGGTATGCATACAAACGGTGTTGGTGTGTCTTTGAGTATTTGAATAAATGCAATAATTCAGGTGTGTATGTGTGTGTATGTATGTGTCTGTGCAAAGAAATGTATGTGTCTGTGTAACTGTGTGGTCAGACTTGTTAATATTCTGCACAGTGTGCAGACAACTTCCCAGCGCAACCACACCTGGTCATGCCTCAGAGCGTCAGGCCTCTGTGGGACACCACTGAGAGGCCTTCCCGACAGCCTGTCACTGACTCTCACACACACACACACACACACACACACACACACACACACACACCACCACCACCACAAGATCTTTGTCTTTGGTCTGGCTCCTCTGTGTATGTTTTTTTAGGTTTTATTTTAAATATTCTTTCATCTTTCTTCTCAGACAGAACAAAATGCCTGATCACAGACCAGATCCTAAAGGATTTAGGCACATGTACATGTGTATGATATCACTGAATAATGAGGCAACAAGTAAAGATAGATTTGGGGTGGTGTATCACTTTAGTCTGTGGATCTATTGTTTGCCACTAGATGTCATAATTTAATTGTTTCGCATGGTCATTACTAGCATTATTTGCTGCCTTGCTGGCTGGTGAGCATGATCATAGTGATAGAGAGTGATAGAGAAGAGAAGATGACACCTTCAGAACAGTACTCTCCCACACTAATGCTTATTATTGATACAATAATGTTACTCAGGCAAGTCCATCCTTTCACTCGGAATAATCCAGCTACAAGTTAGAATTAGCCTTTATCTATCTCAGGCTTTACCTTTGTAACAGTGCAGATAACCTGCAAAGAAAATGTACCTTTAGTCCTTGTCAAGTTTGGTTTATTAAGGAGTTCATAGGATCAAATGTAGATGACCTCATCCCCCATCTTTATCCAGGGCCTTCAAATGTACAAATTACTACACAACTAATTTGTGCAACATTATCCTCATAATGTGCATTTGTATTTTAGAGGTGATTTTCCCCTTTTAGTGTGAATAGACTTCTGCAGAGGAAGAAGAATTGCAAAACAGATGAAAGCAACTCTCCTGTCTTGACAAGAACACGTACACCTCAAAAGTCATCTTCAGTTGGAGGAGCTTCACATTAAAAGCAAAGGAAGGACATAATTAATATTCTCATCACTGAGAGGAAGTTTGCCAAGTTGCAGAGCATCAAAGAAGAATCAATCTGCGCCTCCACTGTACGCATGCAGGTTCCAGGGCTCAGCTCCAATGTAATAAAATGGAGTAAGTATTTATCACCCAGGCCCTAACTGTATATCCTCTGCAGCAATGGTGCTCAGCTGTCTCTTTCTTTTACTCTCTCTGCCTCTCACACACATATATATATATCACCTTCATCTCACAGAGATGTGAATTAGGTCCCACACTAACAAATATAAAATAGCATAGATGACCACGTCATGTGTTAAGGCCAACAACATTTATAAAGTGGGGGTGTGCGCATTGGGAAGGACTCTTTGCTTGAAATAATACCATGCAAATGAGACAAACAAATACACAAAGTATTCAAACAGCTTAATTAACAAAGAATGTAGTGGTGGTACAGGAAGTTCAGTGTTGACCTCCAGTGGATGAATGTCTGTCGAGAAGAAGATCTTTATTGTACTTTCTGGGATCCCTCTTTTCTATGTCCTTGACCTCCAGGATTAGATGCAAAGAAAAATGTGCTGCTTGGCACAACATCACATAAACTGTGGGAGAAAGCCACTCGCTAGATTGGGAGTGTTGAAACGCCCACTGTGACTAGTGAGAAGTGGGTCTTCTCTGTAAGAGTCTACAGCCTTGCTAATGGCTTTGTGAGGCTGGGCTTAGGCAAAGCAGTGCTTTGAGCTAAATGTCAGCGTGCTAAACACATCAATGATGCTGAAATACTAACAATGACAATGCAAACAAGCTGATGGTAAGCAAGTGTAATGTTTACCATGATCACCATATTAGTTTAGAGTTTTAGCATGCTAACATTCGCTAATTAGCACTAATCACAAAGGCAATCCATCTAACGCAATATATATGGACCTTTAATGTTAAATCAATCTTGCATTACCCATTTTTGTTTCCCATCAAGAACAATAGATCACCTGAAAATGGAATCTTGTACCTGTTCATATTTATGTAGTAATATTGATATCTGTAATATATTACTATTGCTCTTGAGGGAACTATAACATCTTGTTAACTGTTTTTATGTATCCATTGGTTGCAGAAGCAACAGCTAATGGACAGTAAAAAGTATTTCAAAGCTTTTTGGGAATCGCAGGCCCATATTGACTCCAATGACTGGATGACATTAACCTTAGTGGTCAAAGTGCCATATTCTTAGGTGAGATCTGGGGATCTTGAGATCGGTGAGATATCAAAGTCTTTGACAAGTAAAATAATTTTATTTTTCAAAAGAAATACAATATATTGGGGCAAACAACCGGGCAAGCAGATAATCTTACAGGTTGGATATAAACATAGCACTTAAACTGTATAAACCATCTAATTAGATGTAAAACTAAGTCTAATTTTAATGTTAATACTCAGATTGCCTTGAAATCAATAGATTTTCTTCCTGGTTTTTCAATGCAATGATCACTTTCTGTTTCGCATCCAAATAAATAATTAAGAAAGACAAGACAAGTTTATTTGTATAGCACAATTCAACAAAGCAATTCAAAGTGCTTTCCACAAGACATAAAGGGCGTTAACAAAAGAAACACAAGACAATATATAAAAACATTCATAAAAAAGAATTTCAAAGATTAAAACTATTAACTATAAACTATTAACTATAAAAAAAATATACAAATAAGCTAAAATAGAATAAAAGAGATAATACATATAACATAAGAAAGACCTAATCCATGTTGGAAATGTTTACAATTTGTGTGATCCCTCTGCAAATTGCACATATCTAAAGAAATTATAATTCATGTATTAGTCTTTATTGCTATTGCTGATTGAAAGTGGGCAAAGTCCTGTATGTTATACTATCAGCCGGTGGCATGAGGAGACAGGTAGGCAGATACAGACAAGGACACGGGCAGACACAGGTAGACAGAAACAGACAGAGACAACTGTCTAAAGAAACAGACTATCAATAGCTGGACAAAGTAGAGAAGACTTCCCATCAGTTCACTCGTAAGGGAGTGGGGGACAGGGAGTGGATGAGAGTGGGAATAGACAATAACTCTGTCTCAGCTGATCAATACACTCACAGAGGATCGATCATCATGGTCCCCATCAGCCACTAGATGAGCAACCTAACCCAAAGCCTATGATCGCAGGCCCTGACTCAAGAGAGGCCTCAGCCGTGACCCCTGAGATGACTCATTCTGGACCAGATACTGGAGTCTCCAATCCACCCAAGCATTTGGCTGAGGAGTCAGGGATACTTTCAATAGACAGACTGGGAAATAAACACCAGCAGCCTGCCAAATGCTGCTAAAATGTTGATGTTAGAACTTGTATTCATAATGTTTTTTAATTAAACCACAAATTTATGTGGAGGAGTTACATTAGAAAACAAAGAGGATTAGTTAGTTGGATAACAAATTTGATATTTAGATTGTTTATAGATTTTGGGGTTTGTGGTGTCAAGTGCTTTCCTGTCTCATAAAACTGCCAAACCTGCTCTGCCCAATAAGGAGTGCTGCTATTTGATTATATGCAGGTTGAGGGAGTATGTCACACTTACACACAACCACTGCATTGCACAGGTAGATCAAGAAGCAACGTTGCCAGTTCTTTACAAATGTCTGACCAAGTAGGACGACAAGCTATCTGTGGATTATGTGTGCTGACGTCTCTCTTTACCACCTCAGCACAGTTGGGTAAAGATGCATAGGTTCCATAACACCTGCTGCTGACCATCATGCATGTAGTAATAGGCTAATTCTGAGTTTCTCCATCAAGTCATTACTGTGAGCCATCAAGTCTGTTTGGCCAGGCTGTGGGGAATTAAAACTCGCTGGGATGCAAAATAGAGTCTAGAGTGGAGACTGTGAAGGAGTCACCTAATCCGCTGACACATCACCCGCCCCAAAGGAATATCCATAATTAGCTTGAGGAAATGTTCTAAAAGCATTTTAATTAAATCAAAACAAATAATCCACACAGGGATCCCCCCCCTCCCCCACACACACACACACAACACGCACACATACATGTTTATCTCACCGCCTCTTTGTCCCTTAAAAGTCCTCAGAATGCATTGGCCAAATACTGGTACTCCATAAAGCTGGTGGATGTTGAATATTTTGATATTTGCCAGTATTGGTTACTGGAACCAGCAGCTTCTTAAATTTCAATAGCAAATTGATGCCTGCATTTCCACAGGATTTCAACCTCTTATCACCTTTCTCATTATGTTGGCCACACTTATTGTCGGTTTCGATGAATATTCTCAGTCAGTTCGATGAACAAGTGAAGATACTGGTAGGTTTTTCTCACAAGAGGCCCATAGTATCACTGCTAAATTATAGAGAAATGCTTTCATTTATCTTAGTCTTTTTTTTACTTATCTGATGCATAGTTGTTGAGCTAAAAACGCTATGCATACACACACACATTTATATGTATTCCTACTCTGTTTTATTAATATAAATCATAACATCACATATGATTTTATACTGATGATACACAGCTATTTAATGAAATCATGCAATTACTGTTTTTTTTAAGTGTATTCTAAATTACCTTGAAGATGTTAATTATAAGATAGACAATGGCTATGTTGCCATGTACATGTCATGATTGCTTTTTGTTATCATATGGAGAGTTGCCCATTTAGTCCAACCGGCCCATCTTTTCTTCCAGTTAATTTTTGAGGGGTAAAACAGTCTCCAGGATGACAGTGTTGATCAGAGCTGCAAATTAATTAATTTGCTGTAGTCAAGCTATATCACTCACTATCATCTGTGGAGACATCTAGAAGTGTGGCTGGAACAGGTCCCGCTCTTTGCAGCAGATTTTTTTCTGTCTCAGTCAGCTGTGGAGAGCAGTGAGTGCAGGAACACCACCAGTTTCCCGAGGAAGGTTCAGGTTGCCTTTCTGTTGCTGCCTCCATTCTTACATTAGATTTAGCTTCTCTTCTGTGTTCTCCGGTTCTAATGAAGGCAGAAATGATTTACGTAGACGTCAAAATAAACATGATTTCTACATAAATCCCTTGTACATTTCTATGCAATAAGTCATGATGGTTATTGCAGGGTGCTACTTCCTGTGTTTACCTCTGGTCTGACTCAGAGACACGCGTTTGAAGTGATTTATGTAGAAATCATGTTTATTTTGAAAGCTGTAGGCGGCTTGTCAGTGCTGAGTACAGATTTAACATGATCCATAGAATCACATTGGCCACATTTATGGGAAATGTACCAGGACAAAATATACTGGAATCCTGGATTAGGATTGTTTAGATGTATGTCTAAAAACAATTAACTAATACAGGTGCAGGCCAAAATAAACCAGCTACACCTAGAAACCCAAGACCATATTGTCTAGAGTCAAAGGGTTGAATTTGAGATTGTCAAAGCCTATTTCTGCTCAACGAGCACATCTCCTCACATCAGTCAACGTCCTGCTCCCCCCTCTAGCCTAGAGTAGGCTTTCCTTTGCCCTCAAACAGTCATACATAAAACAACACAAGCAAATATACACAAGTGCACACACACTTACACAACAGGAGCCTGAAGTGCGGCTTTCCCATTGCCCCTGCACACACGACGTAGCATGTCAGCTCCGATTATCAGCACTGTTCACTGCTTGCTTCAGGAGCTTCTATTTTAGATCTGTTTTTCCTCTTTGCAAGTGAGCACACAAACACGGGCTTTGCTTACGCTTGTCATTTCAATATTATCTGATGAAATCTGTTCATAAAGATGTGACGCTGTTGGAAATGCACTGCTGTGTCCCCACACTTGACCTGAAAGAGTCTGTCGGAGCGCAGCTTCTGTGGCCACTTAAAGTTTGTCTACATAATGCATGCTTTGTTTTCCACCCATCATTTTCAGATGTATTGGGAGGGAAGTATATACTTTGTAAAATTTTGAGATAACCTTTAAGACTCACCATCTGTCACACAAGCAAAGTATATATAAGCTTGTAAACAGATAATTGTTCTGTATTGTGGATAAAAGATGTGCCACTCTTTGAACAGTGTCTGATCTCTGATGAAGTGCCTGTTTATTCTACTACACATCAACTCCAGTGATGAGACCCAGCAGTAAGGCAGGACCAGACTGAGAAGCAGAGACAGGTGTAAGGACACAGTGAGAGATAAAACAGCATGTGGCAGGAAGAGCGTATAAATGTGAAAACAGTGACACATGCACTTAATTTCTCTCCGGCACATCCCATGTTGCTGGCAGTGCTCCGGGACAGGTACATGTGACAGCGGAGAAACAAGCAGAGAGGAAGAGAGAGAGTCACACAGACAGGCCGTGTCCCAAAGGGAGAAAGAGGAAGATAAAGAGCGAGAGTAAGATATACAGAGAGAGAGAGAGAGAAAAAGAGAGAGAGAGGGAGAGAGAGGGAGAGAGAGAGAGAGATCCCTGTGATTCATGAGGACTTTTACTGCTACAGAAAGGTGTCGCCTCCCATCACAGTTCAGAATCAGCTTGGTGTAGCACATACAGTAGCAGGTGATACAACCTCCTCGCTTTATCTCGCCTTCGTTCCCTTTTGCTCTCTCATCTGTTGTCGCTCTTCCTCTCAGAAATGCAGACACAGGCATACAGCAATAGAAGATTGAATTTGAAAGACAGAGGTCCCTAAGCAAGACAACCTCAAAGACTCTGAGACCTGAAAAGACTTTTTCTGAGAATTCTCCCATGCTTTGTTTTCAAAGGAAAGGCCATGATTTGACATTGAAAACTAAGGCAGAGTGTGTACCATGTGCATAAAAAGTCAAGGACAGACGGATAGAGAGATATGTGTTGATGGAGAATCCAAAGGAATTTAAGAAGTTGCTTTTACTAAGTGGCATTATTGTACAACATAGCAATGGTGCATATACAAAACTATCAGTGTGTTTTGCTGTTATTTTATATAGTAATATCCTCACACTTCCGATCAATCCAGAATGATACAAGATGTGCATCATCTGAGGTTTACATGTGTGCTGACATTTTTTATATACCGCCACTGTGTATTGCTTGTTAGACATCCATGGTACAAAGACAAGAGCACCTCATATACAGCATAGTTGGGATCATAGATGGAATAATACACATTTACGGTGCTAAATACACTGTAGCATATCATCTTGTGTACACTGTGGTCTCAGTTTTGAATATCATAAGTCAATAAGAGAGAACTGCCTCCTTTACTTTAGAAGTATCGCCTAAATCAGACAATATTTTGTCTTTCCATGATACTGAGAGAATCCACAGTTTTGCAAATGTCCTGTTTAGACTCCTCCTTTTTTCTGTATAACAGTCAACATTGGATCATAAGATTATTGACCAGGGCCAAATGCCAAATTCACCAGGGTTTAGCCTCTTCTCCATTTTCTCATTATACAATGGTCATTACTCTGTAAAAGATAACTTTTAAAAAGTTTGTTACTTTACTGCTCCTTATGTCATCTGAACAAAGACTTTTAGGTGTCCTAGCATCTATACTGAAGACTAAAAAGGACAAAGCCTTTGCAGTCAAATACCTCTTTAAAATCTCTTTTGCCTTGTCTTTACATCAGAAGAATAAAATGCATTAACAGATGTGACACTAATCAAAGGATTTAATGTATAAATCGCCTATGTATCATGTCTTCAGTACAGTGAGTTTATTGTTAAAGTATCGTCACTCATTAATTGGTTTCAATTGGGAAGGCAAAACATATGTAGGGGGGTGTAAGTGTTGAATTTGCATTTCCAGACTTTTTTTTCATGTGACGGGGGGGGGAAAGCAGAATCATATCTTTCTTATCAGATAAAAGTCACCTTGTAATCACATTTGTTGACATGGTGTTCTGATTGAAGTTATTACTGTAATGGGAAGAAGGTGAAGGAAAATTCATCCACACATAAAATATAACTCACTGTAGCCCTCGGCATCATAGAGGAACACTTGAGAGGTCAGCCAATAATTGTAAATTGATAACTGTAATCTACACATGGTACACATGGTACCACTACATGGTACCACTACACACAGTGGTAGTAAGTTGCTGTTCCCTCCTCTCTGCTAACAGCAATTTCAAGAGCTGTCTGCCACCTGTGCGGTTGCCTGACAAAAAATAAATTGGGAAAATAGTTAACACCAGTATGTCCCATTATTATTTCCTAGGGGACTCCAGTGATTTGTAATAATTGCGGTGGTTGTCTGTGATAATCTGCCATGTAAGTAATATGTAAAGTAAATATTCCACCGCAAATTACCTACCATATTTCACCACCACACAGAGGTCATTTGATGTCAGGTGCAAATCAGCATCTTATGATTTGGGGTTGTTTTGGGGTGTTTTTTTTTCTCCATGCATTTTTTTTTCTGCCTCTCTTCCAGTCAAGCAGTATGTAGTCTGCTTTGGCATTTATAAATGAAAGTTTTGACAGTATCTGAAATCCTGTTCAGACAGGCACCAGAGCAAGAACATTTTCACAAAGGGTGTGTTTGCACACAATTTGATGAAATTGCTTTTCCTCACTGTTTTGTGTATATATTGTGTAATTCAAATAATTTTCTTAAGTGCACACAGAAACAAGAACAGGGACTCAGCAGAGATTTGATTTTTTTTTTTTTTTTGCCATCTGCCGCCTTCTGTATCCCGAAACATTAAGTAAATGAAACAGATTTGGTCGTGATTCACTTTGTCTGACAAGATAGTCCTGACAAACTTTCCTTTTTATTAAACATTTTAACAAATTTTGAAATAAACCCTGCAATTTACAAAATACAAATTCATATTAGAGGTAGATTTTTTAAAGAAATGTTGCTCCTCATTTTGTTTATGCCTTTGACTGGGGACACATACATCGCAGCCTGGAAAACACAATCAATCAAATAAAGTCTAGCTTTATCATCAGTGTTTGAACAAGGAAGATATATCAGAATCAGAATCAGAAATACTTTATTAATCCCAGAAGGGAAATTGCTTTTTGATACAGTTACAATGCTCAATAAAGTTATTTGACAAAGAATGATAAACAGTAGAAAATTACCTGTGACCCTATGACCTGTTAATTGGCAGAAAGTAAAGATTTACACAGCAGCTCTAATTAAAATTATACTATTTGTAACGTTAGCCTACTTTTTCTACCATTACCCTTTAAGTATCAATAAATGTCTGTACGTTTACTTCTCTGCAGTGATTTACATGTTTTAGGGAACTTTATTTTATCTTTAGGTGTAATGTTTGTGAGTAGATTAAGATCTTGAACTGTGATCAGATCATGGTTTGGGTTAAAATAAGTATGTTCATATGTTAAATCACATACCTACTACTACATACTAGTATAGAAAGCAGTATGCAGTATGTATTACATCATTTTTTAAATAGTTTTGTTCAATTAATAAATGTATTGTTTAGTCTATAAATGTCTGATGCAGTATTTTTCTGGGGTGTTTGCCCTTAAAAGAGGAATATCCTCCCCTAGGATCTTAAACCAGCAAACTGCCTTGATATTTTGAAAGAGAAACTAAATACTTATCTTTTCTACCTGGCTTTTAATTTTGGGCAATCCAACCATGTCAGTTGTAATATTTTTACCTTTGCTGTTTACATCAGTTTCTCTCTCATTTATTTGAATTTCTTTCCTTTTTTATTTATTCTGTTACATAAAGTGCTTTGGGCTGAATGTTTACATGAAAGGTACCATACTAGGTAAGTTGTTATATCTGTTATGATTATTACTAATTGCTTCATCACTCGAGCTAAATACATGCTGGTGTATGCAAGTCTTCAGAAACATGGAAACATGCCTTTGAATTCCAGTTTCTTTCAAAATACCTCACCAAGTATATTCAGAGTTCTCCAAACCAGGAAAATTGCTTTTTTAAATTATTATTATTATTAGTAGTAGTAGTATCGTTTTTTGTTACCAGATTATGATGTATAATGACCAAACACATCAGTGAGATATTCAGTCACAATCAGGATACCAGTATGCATGTAAATGTGCTATATGAGGTGTGATTTATTTTGAAAACAATTGGTAGATGGACTTCTTTTCCCTAACACACCTGTGGCCCAATCTTACCTCGACTCGTACTTATAGAGGTTGCATTAAGATTCTGTCAAGATAGGGATAAACACAAGCATAAATGTCACCAAAAGAGATTAGAATCTGACTCCTCCATATGGGAAATGTTTCCAAATTACATACTGTACTGTAGGGTGTTACACATCTGTTCTGAAATCCACTAATGTCCTATCTAAATGCAATTTCTGTTGCATTTGTGGAGAAATTAGAATACCAGGTCTATGTCACTGCACTGCTGTGTATGTGGGGGATTATATTATGTCATATTACATTATGTTGGATTAGATCAGATAAGATTAGATGAAAACATAATTATCTCCTTGACCTTTATGATCTCCACTGGGATGTTGTGTCATTGTAGCAAAAAGTCCAACTGTATGTACAGTGCAAAGAGAGTTTTAGCAGTGTGTGTCTGTGTGTGTGTGTGTGTGTGTGGGGGGGGGGTGTGTGTGGGTGTGTGTTTGTTTGGAGGAGGGTTGAAGCTATGCTGTGTACACACACATTTATGTCAGACTGAGTAATACCTAACCCATGTTCAATGGTTAATCATCTGTGTAAAAAGCAAGATGTGGTGTGTCAACAAAGAAAAGGTTAAACTCTCCCTACAACTGAAAAAGAAGACAAAAACAGACATAGTGTGTGTGTGTGTGTGTGTGTGTGTGTGTGTGTGTGTGTGTGTTCCATAAAGCGCTTCCTGTATAATTGTTATAATGGTCTTAAGGCTTTTACAGTG
>JAVQJD010055800.1:0-18879 GCA_036023655.1 Nannoperca australis
ATACCATCAGACTAGCAATATCATTTCACTATGATATTGTGGAATATGCTATACTTATATAAACAATTTGTCATTTAAGTGCTGTTGTATTCCCGGAACAAATGAGTCTTTAGTCTTTACAAACGAGTCTTTAGTCTTGGTAGAAGTACCTGGTAGAAGTACTTGGTAGAAGTACCATTCCACTATAGTATTGTGCAATATGCTATACTTTATAGAACCAATGAGTCATTTAAGTGCTGTTGTATTCCCGGAATAAATTAGTCTTTTCTTGAAAGTGGCCAGACTTTGCTTTGGTTGTTTGTCTGACGGATGTGGGGAGCTGATTCCACCACTGGGGGGCCATTTTAACGCTTTATTTCATTTGAATGCATTGAAAATAATGGTCAGGCGTGCTATTGTTGTTTCAACAACAGTAGAAAGTCCAGTTCTCAACATAAGTATCCAAGAATATAAGGTTTGGCTGGATCAGCAGGGGTTTAATTTATACTGAATATGGACACATTTTCAGGATAAAGAAAGTAATTCAAAAGGGATTAAATGTTTTTCTCTCCTAGCGCCTTTGTTGCTGTTGATCTCCTCAGTAGCTGCTGGAGGTCTGCTGCTGCTCCTGCTGGTCTTGGTGGTGGTCTGTCTGGTCCTCAGGAGAAGACGACGAGCCAAGCAGCCTGGAGTCCTCGTCCAAACTCAATGTGTGTGTTCACCGGGACACACATTACATTTTTCTTTTTTGTCAAACTACACTTTCATCAAATGTTTGTGTTTGAAAGCTGGTGAAGAATGTATTCTGATATTCATTAAGCATTTGGTTCTGATGCTTGTGTTTCAGTTGCTGTCAGAGCCAGGAACGAGTATGATGATGGGGAGGATGAGGAGGACTTCGTGAATACTGATCCAGTAAACACCAAGAAGAAACTCAAAAAGGAAGCAGGGAGGGAAGAAGAAGAGGAGAGTCATGATTATGAGGATCCAGATAGTGACAAAGATCATGATTATGAGGATCCAGATAGTGACGAAGATCATGATTATGAGGAAGCGGGACCCAATGTCAATTTAACAAACACCAATGAGGACTTTTTCAGAGTAGAGGAAAGCGAAGAAGAAGAAGATGATGATGATGAAGACAGCAGCGATGATGATTCAGACTATGTGAATGTAACCAAGCCATCTGTTGAACTGTAGCCATTCATTGAAACTATAAGTATATATAAATATAGTATAGTGTAAAAGTATGTAATAGGCACCTAAAACACAAATATACACAAATATAACCAAAGTTGTCCAAGTTCATGCTTCATTGGGATTGTGGCTTTGAGGGAAAGATGCTATGCTTAGGATCAGTCAGTTGGTTTCCAGATTCTTACGATGTTTATAGAATGACAAACTGCCACGGTCATAGATCACGATTTTTAATGTTTAAAATAAGTACTTAGACAAGTCAGAAATAAATGAATCTGTTTGGTTTTTGATGTGCCAAACTGTGACTTTCTATACTGTTACCAAATTATTGTAGGAGTGACCTATTTGAAATAAATTCCATGCAAGGGTAAGGATTTGTGTAGGTTAGGATAACATCTTTCTTTCTTGTTCAAGTCCTGACTCTTGCAGCACTGTTAAACACCCATTCAATTTTAACATGCTAGCAGCCAGCTCAAGGGATGTTAATGTTAAAATCTCAACAACTATTGGATAGATTAGCATAAAATGTACAGAAATCCATGGTCCCGAGAGGATGCATTCTACTGACTTTGGTAATCCCTAGACTTCATAAGGTCCACAGCAAGAGTTTGACATTGGCAGTTTTGAGTGGAATGTCTCAACAAGTATTAGATAGATTGGCATAAAGGTTGGTACAGACATTTGTGTGCCCCTCAGGATTAATTCTCTCATTTGGAATGTTATCACTGGATTAAATGGGAGTTATTTGTGGTTATCAGCCTCATTGATATGGGTGTAACCCCCTCACCATCAGCTCGTTATGGGAAAACACTTTATAAAGTTATCAAAAAAATGTGAAACCCTGGTCCAAGCATAAATGCTTCATAACTGGTGAAGGAGCCATCTCACAATCTAATATACATGTCTAGAGTAATGATTCTCGCTTCTATTATGATTTTGGAGGCTGTAGGGTGACTTGGTTTTGATAACCGTTACTGTGTTATTGTAGAATGTGTAATTCACCTTAATCAATGCTACCACACAGAAGAAATAATACACACACACAATCACTGCGTTTTGTGCTCACCATGTATTCACACGGAAGATAGCTGTTGCTCACATGAAATTAACAAGAAACCCCAAATAAAACCCATAAAAAGAAATAAAGAAGTCCTGATTGTTCCGGTAATGAAGTTCAACCTGAGTGCACTCTGTTCAAAGTTTTATAGCAAGCTTGCTTTGTGGTTCGTTGGCGCGCTAATGTTGGAGCTCAAGAAGAAGTTTTACAGCAGCGTCTCCGCCGTACATAAAAGAAACCCACCACATCTGATGACTCTCTGCTCACCAACCAGTCGTGACCTGCAACTGCGTCGTCCGAATTGAAAGATGTGATGCAGAAACTCTGTCCCGCGGCAAACGTTCACTCCCGTCTGAAGTCATCTGGTGTAGCTCTGATGTAGCTCCGATGTTAGCAGCAGCCTACCTCAACCAGCTAGCTTGCTCCACAGCAAGAAAAACTCTCTGTCCCAACATAGATAAAGTTCTTAAGTAACACAACTCGGAGCGTGTTAATCAGGGAACACCTCACGGTTCAGGAAAATAGGAAAGAATTACACAATATAGACTATCGTCTCTACATTTCTCTTGTGTCACACTCGCTTCTCACTACGCCATTTTCTTCTCTTTTTTTCCTCTTTAACAGTCTTGCGAGACCACTTCAAGGTCAACGGGAAAACTTAAACTCCCCACGTCATTAGCTTACAAACCAAACAGAAATTATCATTTCTTATTAAGCTTTTAAATGCTGTACCAACATTTAACTTTCTGCATAAACCAATGCACACTTATACAGTGAACTAACAACCCAAACCCTGATGTATTACATATCCATACAAAGGAAATGCACATTATGGGTATTTTCACAATAACACATCTTTAAATAAGAAACTAAATTAACCCTTGTAAATGCAGGTTATTACATGTATCTTTGTTTATATTCTACTGTTTATTATTATTATTCTTTTTTTTTCTTCAATAACTTATATTGAGCACTGCAACTGTATCAAAAAACTATTTCCCTTCTGGAATCAATAAAGTATTTCTGATTCTGATTTTCACTGATCAGATTTTTGCCCTCACTGTCGGTTGACAGCTTTCTTGTTTGCTTCCACCCCTTTGTAGTTCTGACACAAACCTCTTGCATGGGCATGTTTGTGTCAGCATGTTTTTTTTTGTGCTCAGTGCTCAAATGTATGGTTATGTAGTTAACTGGGGTTATTTTGGTTATTATATTTGCTTTTTCCTGATGTCCATGCCTGTTTGTCCGCTGAGTGTGATTTTCCAACATCAGGGTCCTTAAAATTTCTGTAGATTAACTTTAAAGCTGCATAAAAAATGTTTAGCCTCTTGGAGGCAGCAGCACAAGCTGAACCCACAACAGCAAACAATAGCAAATTCCCATATTAACACATCCAGAAAACACAGTAAAACATCAGCATTTATTTGGAGTGGTGTTTGTGTCTACCTGATGAGAGTAAGTGCAATATTCACATTATTTTAGCTCTGGTTATGACTCCACCAACTCCTAACAGTTAAAAGCTTAACATTGCCCTAGAGCTGAGAAGAAGAGTCCCATAATTACATATAGCAATTTAAACCATATTAATGTGTTGTGTGTTATAAACCATAGTTTTAAAACATATTGATATCTATGTGTAAAACACTTACGTAACCCAGGTTCTATTCACTGATTAGAATTTGATTACACTGGGAGGGTGTATCTTATAGTAAGACACTGAACCTCTGCTTCTTTTTCAGAGTTTTATTTATAATAATGAGATGGTCAACTCTGATCTTTGAACTTACAATGCTCTCCTTCCCCCTCTCTGACTGCTGCTCTGGAACAGGTTCCACTGACACTCCTTGTGAGACTACTGAGATCTGACAGCTCCTTCTACTCTTTCTTATTTGTGTCAGAATGACCTCATCTAACACCATGACATCACTTCCTACAGTATGTTGTTACTGGAGTGCATCCAGTCTCCTGTGTAGGAGCTGACAAATCCAGGGAAGTGCACACATAGAGACAATATTGTGCTAATAAGTAAGTACATTTTAAGTATTGGTGGTTACTAAGAGTTTTTAAACAACATAAAAATTTGGTTACATCTGTGTGGCATTGCAGAAACTTGGTCCCAGTAGGACCTCCATATAGACCACTGGCTCTACTGCAAGCCAGTAAAAGATGATGTCCTGGTTAGGACAGTTTTGAAAAACTTTGCATAAAAGATTCAACAGTACCAGCTTTTCCCAGAAACAATAATCAACGGAACACAATATTAACCAGAAAACTGGTTTCTGTGCTAGATGAACTTTTGGGTTGCCAGGTTGGGTAACATTTCTCTATGGAGTGGTTCATTCTGTTCCAGCAGGACACTTGCTTTGTCTTTTTAGCTCCAATGGACCATTTGACCTCTGACCTCCTGAAAAGACTACAAAACATCTGGACCACAATGCATTTCAACTGCAGATTTGATAGATTGTTAGTCAACCCTTTAGTAATGATGAATTGTATTTTTAATAGCAGAAGACTTACTAACTTTGGTTGTTGTCTTATTAGAAAGTGAGAAACTATGACCCCTTATTAATAACCATTTTAACATTTGCAACTGCAGAATAGATTGTTCATTGTTCATAAAGGTGGTGTATTGGCACTCAATACATAAAGGTATTGAGTGCCCTGAGATAACTTTGTTATGATATGGCGCTATATAAATAAAATTGAATTGAATTGATTTGAATAAAGGTCACTAAGTCCAATTAGTGACCGTTATGAATTAAACATTTATAACGCAACAGAATGAACAGAAACATTATTATTAAACATTATTGAAACAGACCACAATGAGTCTTTATTGAAACAACATAATGGGAATATACTAAGTAAAAAATATAACCTACTGATAACATTTCACCCTTCTGTACTGCTGTCTCCACATGTTACTGCTTTAAGTGTTGGCTTTCCAGCTCCTCCTGGGGGACCCAAGGCATTCCCAGGAGAAATTAGATATATAATCCCTCCAGCATGTTCTAGGTCTACCAAGGGGCCTCCTACCTGTTGGACATGCCCGGAAAAACTCTAAAGCCCAGGACGAAAACCTCTAAAGCCCGAAGGCATCCTGATGGCTGAACCACCTCAACTGGATCCTTTCAATAAAAAGGAGCAGTGGCTCTACTCCGAACTTCCTCTGGATGTCGAGCTCCTTACCCCATCTCTAAGGGTGAACCCAGCCAATACAGAGGAAACTCATTTCGGCTGCTTGTATCCACAATCTTGTTCTTTTGGACACTACACAAAGCTCATGACCATAGAAGAGGGTAGGCACATAGACTGACAAATCAAAAATCAAAAGCTTTGTCTTCCGGCTCAGCTCCCCGTCACCACAACCATGAGGACCATGGCCTCAGACTTGGAGGTGCTGACTCCCAACCACCCCAGTGCATGCTGACATTCACAGCCTGATAAAACCAACCAAACCAGATCATCGGCAAAGAGCAGAGATGCAATTCTGAGGTCACCAAACCGTGAATTTGTGTAAGATAAAATAAAGTTCACAATCAACTGCCTGTTACATACATTGCATGAATCAGTATGGATTACTCATGATGTGATCTGTGTTTTGTTTTTTGTTCTTTGTGCATTAGTGTGCTATATAATATTTAATGAGTATCACCAAGGGGGAAAGGGGGTAGAATATGGTCAAGGGTTGGAAGGAAAACCTTTCACCTTTGTTCCTGCATTTTTTTCTCTGCATGGTATTTATACCTCAGTGAAACAGTAGTGTATTATGAGCAACAACCAATCGATAGACTGTAGGGAAGAACCCAGAAGACCAAACCTGTATGTGAAACAGTACTCGACTGTTTCTCCATGTCATGATGTCATCCTCTGACCTCCAGTGCTGCTCCACAGAGGACTGGCTCCTGCCAGCAAGGCCAGGAATGTTGGATTGTTTGGTTTGAGGTTGTGAAAAACATTCATTTGGGGGAAATTCACAACACTTGTTAGTCAAACTCTGCTTAAAGGCAAACACACTGTTCTGCATGGCTGTCAAGCATGGAGGGTTTTTACTTTGGAGGATGCTTACCTTTATCACTTAAATTTATCATGTCAACCATCCACAGCTAGTGTGCTTATTTTGCTCTTCAGCTAATCAGTTGGAAACCTCATGGCAGCCGTCTGCTCAAGTGAGCAGGGCCATTCTAATCGCTCTATCTGATTTAAGTGTGTCCCTGCAGAGAGCAACCTAGACTTAGACTGTAATCAATCAAACATAAATGGAAACAATGTAGGGTTTACAATATTGGTGAGAAACACTGAATGTAAAGATAGCTGTTCTGTCTCTCCTACAACAACTGACACACCCACACACACACACACTCTTCTGTCATCCGCAGTTACTGCACATTAGTGGCCTCTAGTGGCGGATACATCTGTGCTGTCTCCTGTTTATAAGTTTCCTTTTAAATAAAGTTTCAGCTTGACGACTTGTTGGAGAGCCACATTGGAGAGGGCAGCATGTTGTATCTGCCTCCATCCTCTTGTTTGCACCCTTGACAAGGGATAATCTGTAGGTACATATGTTCACAGTTACATTATTGCACAAGCTTTGTTTATTGGTCAACTTTGGGATGTGAATTAGCTTTTATTTGTTGGGTTGAAGATTGTATAAAGATTTGAGAGGTTGTCATTGGTTGGAATTTACACATCTTTGTATTGTTTTTTTTTGTATTCCAATAAATCAACATCAAGTCAGGTCCTGTCTTGGCCACTTCTTTTTGGGAGTGTTTAACTTGCTGCATAGTGAATACATGGTGAGGGCAGAAGAATAACCTTTGTTTGTTTACACAGTTTGATCTGTCTGCCTTACCTTTATCAGAAGGGCATTCCAGAGTTTGCCAAAAGCCAAAGCCCTAGGCCTCATTTATGCTACACTATGCGTATGCACAATTTGTGCACACCCTGTGGAAGAATAACCTCAATACATTTCTAAATCAATCTCTCATTTCACCTAAAGTCCAGTCATGTTTTTCTGTCTGCTACAGCAAGTCCTGTGTTCTCCAAAACCAAAAGAGTTTTTGAGTTTTTTCTTTTTATTTGTTTCATGATAGGTACCTTGCTTGTTGAACTAGTTACCAAAGTGCAAAAAGCACTACTAACATTATTTTGCAGGCTAGATAGCTAATTAGTTGCTCAGCTGCAGAACATCAGCATGTAAACATGCCTACAAATGTCACTTCTATCCATTCAAGCCTGAATTACAAATTGAGGCATGTTTCCTGTTTCACTGCAATCTCGCAGGTCAGAGTTCACCTTCCTTCAACTTAGGCCGAGCGGATGCACTCGCTAGGCCAATAGGAAACACTGCTGCACTGTGTTTGAGAAGGTAATGTTCCAGCTTGTTCTTTCACTATTTTTAAGTAGAATGTCACACTACTAGACTATAGCATCAGCTGTAGCAGAGCCGCTCTCATAAAACTTTTATAGCTTGTGATTACTCTGATCAGAAATGTGCTAGTCAGGGTGCATATGGTGCAAAACAAAGTAAAGCAAGATAGAAATGTAAAGAAAAAGACAATAATAATAGAAACAAAGATGCAATGGGTTGAAGTTACATAAAATCATGGGGTACTGTTGGTGGGATTTTGATTCATGGTGGATTGTTATGGAAAATGAAGTTCTGGTGGCGCGTTTGTTGCTGGGTTGTGAATGGCTCTCTATATGTATTTTTCTGAGGATAATGTTTTTCTTTTGAATGGCTTTGAGTCAGCCTCATACTGTGGATGTAATGGGTGCTGATGTACTTTGAACGCCTTGATGTATTAGAGATGGTATATTGCTTTTGTTTGATTTGTTGAATAGATAAGAGAGAGCATTCTTGTGCATACAGTATAATTTGATGGTGTATTTGCTTATAGCCTGTACTGTGTGTGTGTGTGTGTGTGTGTGTGTGTGTGTGTGTGTGTGTGTGTGTGTGTGTAAACAGTGGTGAAACAGTAGTCCTCTCTCTGTTGATGTAACTTCAATGAACAGACCTCCTCTGTGTGGAATTTTGGATACTGCAGCATTCAGCCCAGGTTCCTTGGGGGGGTGGGGTGGCATGGGTCGAAGGTCCTTAGACCTCCTGGCCATTTCACTGAGTGGAGACCCCCTGTGAGACACCCCCCCCCAAACACACACTATCACACACACACACACACCCACACACACACATGAAGGAGTGCATGCCTGGGTGTGCAGGGGAACAGGGTTGTACTGTGGCACTGTGGTGATGTAATCTCTGTATTTGTTTGGGAGATATAAGGCCTTGATTCTGCACACACGGGGCACATTGTGTAGAAATGAATGGAGCCTAAAGATGTGATTGGACCCCTTTGGCCTCCTCCACTACTGATGAAAACAATGAATGCATTAAATCTCTCCAGAAAGTATTTTGTCAAAACTAAGGACATTTGAAAGAGACGAGATTTCAAGCAAGCCAGCGCCTCTGAACAAAATATTCACTTCTTGTACACACTGGCTACATTTAGATTCATGCAGAAAATCTGATTCTGGACAGTAATCAAATATCTTACACAGATGTCTGTTTGGTTAAGGTTAGGCTACTAAAACTACTTGGTTTAGGTTAGGAAAAGACGGTGGTTAAAGGGGAGATTTTACCCATTAAGGTCAGATTCCAGGTGATGGGGAGTATACTTGATCTGGATCTTTGTCCTCCAGGAGACTCAACCTCTCCTCTCGTCTTTCACTTTCTCCCTGAGTTTTGGGTCTTGTGTGTTTGTGAAGTCTGTCCTCTTCCAGGTTCCATGGTGGAAAGTAAGTCATGTGACTCAGGTTTGTTGACACCTGATGTTGCTCAACATCCTCCTGGATCCATTGTGCTTATATATGTTAAAATGTATCTGTAAATTCGTCACCATAATTGTCCATACTGTCATTTATTATGTTCCCTGTCTATCAATCCTGGGAGAGGGATCCCCCCTCTGCTGCTCTTTCTGAGCTTTCTAAAATGTTTCCTCCATTAAAAGGGCTTTTGGATTAGGTTTTCCTGATCCAAGTCGAGGGTCTAAAGACAGAGGGTGTGGTATGCTGTACAGATTGTAAAGCCCCCTAAGGCAAAATTGTGATATTGAGCTATATAAATAAAATTAACTTGACTACTGCATATGTGGAAACAAGTAGTATAAAGCTTTTAGTGTCTCCAGAGGGAGTTGCATGAAGTTGGATAAATTGCCTCAAGTGATGTAATTTGCAGAAGTCTCCAGTGTCAAAGTCAAACGCTTTGCATGCCTCACTATAACAACATTAAGACAACACTCATTATTTGCGGTTTTCGAGGTCTCTTAAGCATAAAAATAGGTTGATTAATAAATAGCAGAGGACAGTGATATGTCTTTTCAGCAGAACATCTTTCTTTTATGTTCTTCATTTGTCCTACAATGCAGCTCAAATGAGAGTATGTCTCACATTTTACTGCAATAATGCTTACTCTTATTATAATTATGAGCAAAACCCTAATTGAAGCCGAGTCAATGTAACCTGATAATCAGATGGAATTGTTATTCTACTTTAACTTGGAACATGGTATAAGACATTATGCAATCTTATGTCATGGGCATGTAAGCTGTTTGGTTAGGTAGGGCAAAACAACTGCCATCAGTAATGACATGATGTTATTGTCACATCAATATCATTAAATCCTACTGGGCAAGAAACTCAAGCAGTCATAGGATCAAACAGATTGTAAACAAACCAAGAGTTTAGTTGGATTAACTGCCACCCCTCCTGTTATCTTCAAATTTACTAGCATCTTTAATCCTTGGGGTCAGTTTGACCCCAGCAATTTAAACCTCCAGAAAATGATTGTATTTAAAATTGTTATCCACAAAATGCAACTAGACATTCATCCACAGTCACGTGGGGGCCTGGATTGTAAAGAAAGGGTAATTGCTGCACCCACTTGTCCCATACATCCCATGTTGCTACAAGTTAGTCACACACTCAGCAGCCCTGCCTTGTTTCTCTGTCATCAAAGCGTATGACATGGGAGAAAACATGACATGTCTTCAGAGACATGGTAGCTGGAAATATTGCCCCTCCAGTGTCAGCATTCCACAGCTTTGCTTTGCCTTTATGACTTGTACACTGAAAAATGAGCAACCCAAAGTAGGCTTAGTAGTGAGTTACATCCAAGTCTTTCTAACTATCCACAACAGCACTCTAACTTTCTATTTTTGGAGATAACATGTCCACTCTTGGAGGCTGAGAGAGAACCTGCTGGTGGTTGAGTTACAACAGGAAGATCAACTCCAAGGGTCTCATTCTCATCAAAGTAGGATGCCACATAATCAGGGTCCCCCTCAACATTGTCCTCAGTCTCAGAAGCATTCTCCTCTATGTCACTATCAAAGTAACCTCATTACCAGAAAACCTTTGCTTAGAGGTCATTTGTAGATGACAGAGAGCATAAAGAGAGAGCACATGGAGCACCAAGAGAAGTGCCATAGAAGGCTCCTGTGCAAGCTTTTACATGTTTGCCCAAACCCATGTCACGGGAACTATCAGGGATTCTTGCACTACTACATGTATGGTTATAGGGGGTTAGAAGGGTGGCCCTAAAGCATAGGGAAGTTTTTTGAACATTATAAAACTGCATGTGATAGTGTCCTCAATATCCCCAAAAAATAAAATAAAATCTGCATAAACCCCGGGGTCAAATTGACCCCAAAGAACACCTATGCGTACAAAATATATACTGGACATCATGTTCATTTTATGTTTAGTTAGTTGTCCCCATGAAATTAGAAAAAAACATAATTTTTTTACCAAAAACAATGTTTATAATTTATTGACTAAACATTGAATGGGGTCAAATTGACCCCAAGGATAATAGGAAAGTTAAATTCTAAGTCAAACTAAATGTGAAACTCACAACTACTGCAAATACGGTGGATCGAAGATAAACCAGAAAGTTGGTCTATTAACTGTGACGGATCGTTGTCGTTACCACGTTACCAATACTACAGCAAACAGCAGCTTGTCAGAAATACAAGAAAAGAGCTGCTGGTTTATCTGTTACAGTGCAAGCAGTAAAACTTACAAACACAATAACCAAAGACTGGGTTTGGTTTCATGAAAAGCTTTTTGTTGCATTTTGATCTTGACAACTGAAGAAATATGCGGTGTAGTTGTTATTTGGGTAAGTTGACTTACAATGTGTCCAGCTGTGTTGATCTCATCCACACTTGTCACCGTTTTTGTTTGGATGGATTCTGGCTCTGGCACTACAAACCTCAGTTTAACTTTGATTCAAGTTTATGATGATTCAAAGGTCTGGAACCAGGGCAGTATTTACGCTGGTTACACACAGAAACAATCTCATCACAGTTAAAGCCACTTGTTCCCTCCCTCTGTTGAAACAGCTCTTTTTTGTTTACTTCATGTACGATCCTTCATGTACAATCCCTTACTAATAACTCCTTTATCTGCCAAGATTTTATCATAACCAGCAATATTGATTTTCTTTTATCATTACAGAGTCTTGGATTCATTCTGATGAATGTGCCCCTTTCATTGAGTCATCCCCCCAGAGATTATTTTTTCCCCAGCCAAGTTCAGGCAGTGGCCTTCAAGTAAGACAGGGAACTGATTTTATCTCCAGTGTCACTTGGCTGTTTTTTTTTTTTGTTTGATTCTGAAATATTCCCACCTTTATGAAACAATATGACATATCTTATTCAGGGTGATTTAAATCTGCATATTTGTTGACCTAGTTTACATCTGATTTAATCAGACTTTTGATTATTTTACTTTCAATCAATATGGCAAGCATCCCAGCCTTTACAAAGCACATATAATTGACCTGGTGCTCTCCTGTGGTTTCTGTAGGGGATATGTGAAATTGGTTGATGTCTACTTATCTGTGTGCAGTCAAAGAAGCAAGGAACTCCTATTTTTCACAACTGATCGCTAAACAGGGTCGTAATCCCAGAATCCTCTTTGTGCATCAGTGACGTGGTCTCTGGATTGGTTCACTTTCTATCTGTCAAACAGTTCCTTCTCTGTTATGCTTGAAGACACCCCCTCCTCTCGTTCTGTCCTCTTATTTACAATATACATGTTACCTCTAGGTCAATCATGAGTAGACTTAATATAAACTTTAATTGTTACACAGATTATAAGCAACTTTATGTCCTGATAAAGATTGGTTTCACTGATGTATCCATTATTATGTCCTACCTCACTGAAATTAAGAATTTAATCTCTAAAAATGTCCTGCAATTGAATGACTCTTAATCAGAAGAAGTTCTAATTACCCCTTCTGGCACTTCTAGAGAGTCGTGTAGTGGTAACCCAGGAAATGATCGCTGCCTCTTACAGCATCCCATAAGGGCAGTTTAACCAGGTTCATCTGGTCTTATTATATGTACAGTTAGTGTATACACTAATACCCATTCATTTTAGTTTACTATAATAGCTACATGTAATAGTAGCCCTATAGCACACTATGGGAGGCTGGTGAGAGGAAAACATCACGAGACTCAGGAGCACTAAAGTCAAAGACCTCAAGTTGATTAACACTACAGCTGGCACTCAATTGGATGGGGGATTTCGATTGGGTTGTTGCACAAACAAATCTGAGACAGATGGTTCACAAGTTCAGGAAATCTGGGGAAGCAACAATATATGAGTGCGAACATACAGTTTGAGCAAAAGCAGAGCAAATCCAAGTACAAGTAGGGGCTGTTTGAGTGTGAGAGCACGGTTTTGAGAGAGTATTACAAAATTTGAACAAACTGAAAGACCACGCTCCTGATTAAAGATAGGACAAAAGGCCCATACATAAACTCTACACATCTTCTGTCACCGACTGAACTCACCTGTTCAGACTGCACCTTGGCCTCTTTATCTATCTCTTATTGTTTCTAAATATAGCACTTGAAGCAGTTCAGCATATTTGATGAAGTTGATGAACTTGTATGAGTCCTGCAATTCTTAAATTGTATCCACAGGGTTACATCCACTTATTGTAAGTTGCTTTGGATAAAAGTGTCAGCTAAATAAATGTAATTTTACCGTGTTTTATATTTTATGTTTTTGATTTTAATGTTTATTCTAACTAACCTTTGTTTTACTGGCATTACTGCCATAGTTTAATTGATTGGTTATTGGTGTGCAGGTAAACAGCCTAATTCATATTTGGCAGTGTGAGACGCTCTGATTGTATCTTTGTTTCTAAGATGTTTATTTCTGTACTCATAACTCTGTACAAAACAAAAATGTGGAACTACAAAGCTTTGAGTGTGATCATTAGTGTTGAGCCTTTATCAATTTATAATCTGAGTATCATAAAAGATTGATTTTATTGTGGATATTCTGCACTCCTAGTGGGATTAGCTGACTGTCAGACAGATGCAGAGCAGCTCATGTGATCTCACTCCATCAGATAAAACCAGAATCAAGTCCCAGCATGAGGTCTACATATCTCCTTTCCTTCAGCACCCACCCTCCCAAATTAAACCACCATCTTCTTTAAATATGCGTGTCCTGTTGCCTGACACGCATGCCTGATAGAAATTGTATAGAAATAGAAAATAGAAATTTTTTTCCACTGACAACCAACAAATTCCTACGGTGGTCTATGCAAGTGTTGGACTCAGTGTACCCTATTCCTCATCCTACATCACCTTTCTGCTCTTCTCTCCATCATCCACCTTTTATTCCACATTACTTTTTTCCTTCCATTACCTCTCCTTCCTCTCCTTACTCTATCCTCTCCTTTTATCTGCATTTCTTTGTCCTCCTCTTTCTCCTTTTCAACTTTTCCTGCCACTTTTTTCTCCTCTTTATCTTCCACTGCCACACCCTCACCTCAACACCTCCTGGCACACTATCATGTGTCATTTCACATCATGCATTTAAATACAACATACAACTTGCAAGCTCTGACACACACCCACAGCCCCCCTGAGGGAAACCTAATCATTTTTCTGTGTAATGAAGGATTTTACATTAATCGTCTCTGAAAGGAGCTGAGCAGACAATCACACAGACATCATGTCCTGCGGCTCTCATCTGTCCAGGCAGCTCAGAGTTGAATTCACACAGGGTGTAAAGACAACGGGAGTGGCTTCATGAGGAGAGACAAGGACACCCATGGGTGACTGCTGGCGGGTGTTAAGTGGAACACCCTGAGGCAGTTGGATTGGCAAGAGAGTGGGGACATATCTGAATTGAAGGGAGCAGGTGAATGGTAATGAGGAGGTCATGCATTGATGAGCTGCAGCATTTATACTGGAAGAGAATGAACTGAGTCTGAAAAGAACACACTAATAGGCAGACAGTGAGAAGCCCGGATATGGTTGAGTAGGCTCCAGGTTTAACTGATGAGCTGGTTTTCTGAAAGTGTAAATTTTAAATGGCTTATTCCCTGACTATAGCTAGTCTGTATTTTTCATTATTATTATGGTAACACTTTACAATATGGTACACTAATGTGAGTAGTTACTAAGAAACGAGAGGAATCAATCAGGAATGAGCTGGTAATGAATAGTTAATGTGTAGTTAAGTAACTCTGAATTGAGTGCTATATAGTAAATAATGCTAAGTTACTAGAGAACAGACTGGGATATACAATATTAATGAATAATTAGTTAATGATTAGTTCAGAAGTACCCATGAGTTGGAATGATGACCATTTTATAAGTTGTTTCTGATCAGCTCTGAACTATTAGACTTAACAATGAATTACTCTGTTCGTGCACCTCCAAGTAAAATGGTACAGGCTACTCAGTAGTTACAATTATCTGACCATATGGACATTTTTTATTCTATTAAACAATTAAAGTGACATAATAACAAAACCATTTTCATGACAACTGAGCTAACACTCTGCCAGTGAGAATACAAGATGTGGCTAAAAGACAAAAAAGTGAGTTGCCCTTGTTATAAGAATTGACTCCTATTTCCAAAATGTAACCTTCAAGCTCAACATTGCATTTGTTGATTGAGATCATAAAGTCAAAATGTGAAATGTAAAGCTATTGCTATCTATAAAATATAGTGTTGACATCAGCCCTGGATATGGATATATGATATGAATGTCAGCCTTCAAAACTACATACTTTTCAGACAGCAGCAGGCTGATAGAAATAGATAAGGACAGAGCATTGAAATGGAAAATATTAATAACAACAAACTGAGCCAACATCCAGAGCACCATACACACTTGACAAACTCATGTGATGTGTGAAAGTGGTGTCTTGATTAACTATAACTGAAAATGAATGGTTACAATCATCTCAGTGTGGGAAAGTGTCTCACCAATGCAGGCTGAAAGTTTTTTTTTCATTATTGGTGGGAAACTAGGCTGACTTTTGACAGGAAATGGAAACTGCAGAAGTGTGGCTGTTCAGCCACGGTCATCAGGTTGCAGAAAGAAGTGCAACTGCTCTTATCGCACATAGCTGCATTTTAAACACTTTGGGAAAGTTACTCAACTGAGTTAACAAACCTGAAAAGTATGGCTGTTGTGGGCAGGCTTTTCATGTTCGATTGGATTTCATGATCTTTAACATGTTATATTTATTGCAAGTCAAATGAAAGAATGAATGAGTGAGAAAGAGAGGAATCAGTTTTTCCATTCTCTCATTATATTGACCTCAGCTTTGGTGAACTAGGTGCCCATACTGTATTAAAGAATAAAAGTGGAGTGGAGCTGCAGTTTGTCTTTGAATTCAGAGGCAGTTTTCATTTTCATGAAGAAAAACTGAAATATACATCATTGACAACAAAAACAAGACTAATACTAAGTAAAAAGTAATCTACACAACAAAAGCACAGTGACAAAAATTATTTTGTTCTCAACTAATAGAAACTCACCATAAAGTGAAAGACAAATGAACATTTGTTTAATGTTGTGTTTGTTTAATTTTTGTCTTATTCAGTGACTTGGCCCATGACCGCAGGACTGTGACTCTGTCACATAGCGTTGCCTTGCAAACATATTTTTCTTTTTACATGTAAAGCCCAGTTCAGACCAAAGTTCACACCAGCTGAAACTTGCAACTACTTGCAATGTGCTGGGTCTGCAACATTCTGAAACCTGCCAGTTTACACCAATGCGACTAGACGACTGTTTACATAGTAACGACTCTCTTTGTTGTAACTGCTGGCTTTTCAGACTTTTCTGGATATAATTTGTAGCTTCTTAAAATATGAATGAGAATAGTGACAGTGAGTTACTTGCTGTATATTTTCTAGTATTGATGAAACAGCAAAAACATTTTTAAAAAAGAGCTGATTGGCTGCTGAAACAATTGATGTGCCTTACGATCTAAAACCAGCCACTGGTGACTTGATGAGCTGAGTTGCAGACAGATCTGATCTGATCATGTTATGCCCCTGAAAATTGGGGAGAAATAATCACAATTGTGATAGTATTGTTTCCTCGGTGAGAACTTTACGCCAATGAGGACAATACCGCAAATCCCCAGGCTTGAGGGCGGAGACAGGAGTAATCGATCAAGACCAATATGTAGAACACAGATGTAACAGTGAAGTATGAAGTAAACAATGCAATATAGACAACTTTTCTTTGCATTAAACCTCTTTTAGACACGTGACTACACTATGGTTTTGGGCAATCATTATGAACTTTGAACACTGCTGCAACTTCCCCCTGCAATGTTCTAAAACGGTTTCATCTTGTCATGAATCTTTGGTCTGCAGTGGCCTTTAAACAGCAGTAAGTTCTATGAGTTTACTTGATGGTAGCTGGTGATGTCAGAGTGTATAACTTGCTATGAAGGGACGTGTTGCTTGTGTGGGTGTATATAAAGAGATGGGTGTTTCTGTTGAGCCACCAAGGTCACACAACATCATGGTCCGTGGATCATCCATGTATGTTTATGTTGTGGACTTCTGCTACTCCTCTGCTGAAAGTGAGTGCGGTTCAAACTGCGCAACAACAAGCTTGTCCAAGCTGTGTTCATCACTTTTTAGTATCCTCGGAGTGTATACTAAAAAGTTCAGAGGTCACAAATTAGCTTGATTCAACAACCTGCACATCTGTGGAATCTCACATTTTATGCTCCTGATGAGTAAAATTGTATTCTAAAAATATATTTTCTTCAGATGTTTTAGGATGCATGCAGTAAACATGCAGGCCAGCACAATGACATTTATTAATGGTAAGCTGATGTTAATGTAACATTATGCCATTAATGGTGAACTATTAATCTCAATCCAATGTGAGACAGAGGAAAGCATTTTAGTGAACGAGTGAGTTAATCTGTCTTCTGAATGACCACACTGTGTGTCTGTTATATCACCGCAGAGCAGAGTAACACTGCGTGTGTAAACCATACAAAGTCTCATACAAACAGGTAAGTGATGGCCTTTCAGAACACATAAAAACTGAAAATGCAATAAAAGCAAAATTGAGACCATTTCAGAGAGAAAAAAAGTTTTTGTTGCAGGCTACACTAAAAGTAACAATAATCAGTTACAAAAATATGACAAACAAATATACTGTACATTGTCAAAAAACGTTGCTCTTCACAGAAACTGTCTTCATCACCTTACTCTACCTGACCTCACTTTCTTCTATCCCTCAATCCTCACACTTCTCTTTTGACATTCAGTACCACAATGCAAGCTTCTATTTCCTACAGCATGTGATTTACATGGCCTTATTAGAACACATATCTAAGTGTGTCCCTACTCTTTAATCCATCACTGCCTGGTGCAAGATCTGTTTCCTTTCTTAATGCTGAATGGGGAACCTTACTCCTTCTTGTAACACAGCAGTAAATATTTAAAAAACACCTCACAAACATTGTTTCATTTTTAAAAAGGGATCAGTAAAACAGCTGATCCTGTCATTTTTAACAAATGTTACTCAAACAGGAAGAAATAGTGCAGAGGAATCCACAGTTGGTGCTCGAATTTGTATTTGGGGCAGCAGAACAGTGTATATGGGTTTGAGACTAAATAAACTGGTGTGTGATGAAGGAACAACAGTGTTGCTCACTGGTGTGTTTTTAATAGTTTTCATGGCTCAGAGGAAGCAGAGACAACAGGCTGTGATACACACAGTACTTGTTAGTAGATAATATTCGCTGCTGATTTGAGTCTGAACATGGGATTTTGTTAACTGTAAAGGAAAATAGAAAATATCACCAGACTTTATTTACGATTTGTTAACGAGACGATGTGACTATCACCAGATGTATCTTTTAAGTACAGAGCTTGAGTCAGGGCGTGGTTAGCATAGCTAAGCATAAAGACTGGAAGCAGGGGAAACAGCAAGCCTGGCTCTGTCCAACATTCGCCAACTATGCCTACCATCACCTCTAAAACTCACTAAAACTAAATCACAATTTGTTGTTCTTACATTACTGTTTTACTTTGCCATAACACCACATTTCAGCATCACTTCACTTGATTTTATTGCTGAAGAGAGCGAGGGTAGATAGAGAGCTTTTCTTCCACATGTAGCAAGGTGTGGTCTTTCGGGAGGGGTTGGGTGACACCCAAAGGCCCACAGACAAGTGCAGTGGTATTGGGTTTATATTGGAGCTAGAGTCTGCATGTAAAGCTCATGGTGTTATTTCATCACATGCTACACTCCCAGATCATCTTTCTGATGAGTCTTCTGTTCT
>JAVQJD010055811.1:0-10713 GCA_036023655.1 Nannoperca australis
ACTCTATTTTCTATTCATTTCACAACGTATGGTGGTGAATAAGTGTGACTTTTCATGGAAAACACAAAATTGTTTGGGTGACCCCAAACTTTTGAACGGTAGTGTATATATATATAATAAACATTCTTTATGTTTTTGGTTATTTGTAAGTGTGATTAAAACATATGTTGGCCCATAAGTAATAATAAACATCTCAGATATGTTCGAGATCAAATATCAAATACCAGTATAAATAAATGATGACCTCAGAAATCTGTTGTTGGTCGAGCTCTAATTTTATTATTTCAGGTGATCTATTGACACCATATGTTGCTGGCTTGCTAAAACAAAGTGCTTTGTTACTCTTGTCTTGGCAGTGTTGCACACCTGCATTCCTCTCTTCGCTTCTTCGTCTCCCACCACACTACACTACACCCAGCTAGCCTGGAGCCCATGCTTTATTCTCTCTAGCCCTCCATCTAACAACACCTTGTTTATTACCTGAGTGACGTGCAGAACGACTCGACCTCCCCTACTTCTTAGATGCATCAAGCCAGTCCATGTGGACCCCAGTTTACCCTCTAATCCACCTACAGTATATAATTACAAATACCCCCCTCAGACACCTAAGCAACCGCCCAGCAAATACACAGGAGGTTGGAGGTGGGTAGTGGCAGAAATCAGATTAGATGGCCTCTCAACTTTATCAAGTGTTATCCTATCGGAGGCTAAAGACACTTAAACAGTGCATGGACACATCGTTAGAGACATTCGCAGACATACACCAAAGGACACCCTTTGTTCCAGATAGATATACATATACACACACAACACACTGACAACTGATAAAAGGATTAAAAAGAAGGAGTGAAAATAAATGATTCTGTTCAACGCCACACAGACAGTTTGATGAGGATTGTCGACAGTGCTGATTGACTGATAAATGCATGCAAATCTAAACCTTTTTCTGACTACCATTTAAATTGCTGTTTATCTCTCCCACTGGGATGAAGCGAAGGAGGGTTCCCAATCACCCACCCATCCATGCTTGAAGCCTCTGGAGGGAAGAGGGGGGAAAAAGAGGGGGAGGCTTAAGTAAACAGAAGAGAACAAATGAGCTCTGTGACGGCTCAGCAAGCACTACCTCCCTCCTTGCCTGTCTGAATGCCCATCCTTTGTTGATGCCTGAATAGGGGGCTAAATATCCCTTGAAATTAGAGCCAGAGCCACCTCTCTGGATGCTATATTCTGAGGCTAAAGCCTTTCATATGCAAATAGTAGCTGGGTTAGGATTGGTTCTACCGCAGTGGTTTGTGTGCTATAATGGACATTACATTTGGGGTCAGAGGACGAGTAATGGACTAATATTTGGGCTTCTCATCTTCAGTTAGCTTTTGGAGTCTTTGATTGTCCTTTGGGTTTTTTAGCATTGTGTGCTTATTCACACTGCTTTGACAAGATCTCTCTTTTTTTGAAGGGAGGAGACCAGATGGTGTCGCATGAACTGGTGTTTAGCATGGCAGGAAGAAGGGTTTGGGGTGAGAGTAATGCTTAGCTACAATGCACTGAAGGATTAGTGTGTGTGTGTTTGTGTGTGTGTATGGCTTGGCAACCCATTCATTAGGACCTAAATCACCAACTAATACCGTTGAATTCCCTAAATAGGTTGGGTCCTCAAAGCACAAGCACACACTCTGTGGTGACTTTGGTCTGATGCTGTTAAAAGCCAGTGGACATTCACACACTGAACACACACACACACAAAAAGCTTAGATACAACCTTTCAGATGTATAGCAACAATAATCTAGAATTACACGTATCTTTGAGGCCCTTTCCACACTAAGGTGGATCAAAGACATGTTTATGTGAAAAAACACTTCCATCCAAGCCAGCATGTTCAGGTTGTTTTTGTAAAGCGTTCCAGTTGCAATAATGAGGCCAAAAGAGCAGAAAAAAGTATCTTTTTCTACTTATACATATTTGATCATGGTTCATGAATGCCACCTGTTAACCAAAGTGAACCATGATTGATGCAACCGGTACAAGTCAGCTGCTGTCCGCGGAAAGTTTTTCTGAGCCTTTAGTGTGGGAACAAGACAAAACAGGAGGAGAAAAAACGGTGTTAGCCTCCTTAAAAGCCTCAGAATAATGAAATGAGAAAATAGGGGCAACAATACCAAAACCTAGGCCCATTACCACCAAATGCAGAAGCCTCAAGAGGAGAAAAAATCAAAACAATATAGTTAGATAGTATCTTTCTGTAGGACATGATATTATTTCACACCACTAAGTACTGGAGGCAAGGTGCAAGAGAAACATATACATAAAACATTACATCAAAACGTAATTACATTAATTACATTAAACACGATACACCTTCCAGTTCAAAGAGCCTGTTACGTACTGCTTACTGCACACGTTTCACTGCAACAAATATCCAACGCGCCCTTTTTATTATGCCACTGTACTTAAGCTCTCAGTGCTCTGCTGACTCTTTTGCTGCAACACTGTTCACCTGAAAGCTATGATGGCGCTGCTGCTGCTGCCCCAGCTCCTGCAGTTCATATAACATTTCAAAAGTCCACCCCAGCATCCACCTGTAGGGAAGATATTATGATCTCCCCACGCTCCCTCCTGTGCTGAGCTTGGTGCTTCCTTGTGGGGGGTGAAGAACTCAAAGTGTAAACACCAAAAAAGTAATGCTGTACATCCTCTACATTTATATAATTATCTATGCCACTTTGGCTGACTTAACTGACGTCATCCATTACTTAGACACAAACTGCAAATTAGTGACGACGCATGTTCTTGCTAAATAATTCTTCTCAACCAAAAGTAATTGTGCAACCAAGACTGACAGCAGCATGAAAGGCGCATCTCTTGAGCTACAGTAAAATGCTATAAAACCAACTCCTCTGTCACACAAAGAATAATAATGAATGATAGAATGAAAACAATAGAATAAGAATTACGCCCAAGATCAAGCCAAAAGGCATCACGTCAGTTGTCTCGGTAAAGTAGAGAAGAGAAATAAAATATTCTTTTATATAATACTTAAAATAGCAGCAATTTGTCAATACAAGTTTTTTTAAATGGGGAAACTCATAATATCCTCACGTTGGTTAGATTGGAATACAATTTTCTGGAGCCTTGAAGAATCCTTGACTGACACTCAACAGTTTACTTAAGAGCAGCCAGAACATTGGCTTTTGTCTGTAGCACAAATGAAGGCAATTACCTGTGCCTCTTATAAAGCTCACTGAGGTTTTGTATAAAGGCTTTTCTTCAGTCTACGTCTGTACTGTCTACGTGTAATATTCAAGAGGACATGGGTGTACTAGTACCACAACAGTAAACTGGTGTTTTAACATTTGTTGAAACTGCATCTGGTGCGGTGATTGTCAACATGGAATTTTAGACGTTCCTCAAATATTTGTATTGACAGTATTGAACAAGTATTGACAACATTAACCTTCAGACAGTGCAGAAACACTACATCACACAACACAGGCCATGTGCATCGTCATCTAGTATGTCTAACTACACTGACAGTGAAACAAATCATGCCAGTCGTGTTTCTCTTTGCAGTAACTACCCAGAGCCGGACGTCTGGTACAAAAGAGATCCTGAGTTCTTACAAGTTGGTAAAAGTGGAGGCAAATGGTTCAGTCAGTCACAGTCAGGTGGAGGAAAAAGGAGAGCAGATGGTGCTGCCAGATGAAAACCAGGCTGAAGCTAGTTTGATAATCACCAGCTGGCCACTTGTTTTACCCCCTTTGGTCTCCATCGAGTTGAAGTTAGCTTTATAATTTGATATTATTCAAGTAACTAATGTCAGTACATCAAGTCTGTATGCATTAATGATGCAATTATTTAGCTGACGCTTTTATCCAAAGTGTCTTACAATAAGGGAATTCACTCATGTGACAAAACCAAAAAATTTAAAGAATTATGGAATTACACATTATCACATAGTTATTTTTAATATCAGTGTGGAGCTACAGCTCTGCCTCTGTCTATTCTTCCAAAACATATCACCTTCCAACCAACCATCCATCCATCCAAATATATTATTACAAAAATGCCTTTTAATAACATGATAATATTTTCAGATTGCCTACCCATCTTGTGCAGCACAATAAACAGTCTTATAAAAATGACAGTGTTACCTTTTTTTTGTGAAGACTAGATTCTTGTAGCGTAATTATTCTTAATAAAAGAATAGAAAATCCAAACAGTTCTCACTTTTTAGTTTCTTTGTTAGTGTGTGTGCGTGTGTTAGCATCGTGCTCTCACATTGTGAATCATTATTGTGAAGCACAAAACCATTAAAACATCTCAGTTTGTTGCTATTTCTGATACTGCCTCTAAATTAGAGTTGAGTGGCAGATTTGAATTAATTTGCATTTTGATTGAAGGAAACAGGGCTCAGAGATAAATACGTGTTGACATGAGATGACATTTAGCAGACTCTTTGAAACACCACATGCAATTTGCTGTCAAATGGAATTCAAGTCATATTGTGATTTTACTGTACACAGGCATACATACAGGTACCCACACATACATACACTTGAAAAAAATACCAATCTTCTTCCAGTGCTTAATGCTATTTATTTCTGTGGGAGGACCCTCATATTAACTGAGTAACTGTCATGCTCCATTAAAGCCAAATACAACTTTATTGATTGTACGCAAGGGAAAATCAGTTTTAATATACCTGCTTGTCTTTGTTGGATCAATAGTGTTAGTATTTTTGTAAATGATAATGATAAATATGAGTGAAACCATGAGAGCACCGTCCCCTGGATACCAGTGTGCTTCTCCAAGCGGCTAAGGACTATGCTGTGGACCACAGTGTCAAAATCTGCACTTAAGTCAAGAAGCAGCAAAAATGATGTTACGTCAGAATCAACAATAATTAGTGTTCTTTAACTACTCTGGTCAAGGCAGTTTCAGTGGAATGGAATGAAATTTATCAAGATTGTTGTTGGATAAGTAGACAGTGAGTTCATCAGTGACTGCCCTTTCAAGTGACTTAGACATAAAAGGAAGATTGGAAATTGGACCAGTATTAGGTTTTTAAGTAACAGTTTAAGAGCCTATTGATGATGTCACGAATAGGGCAGTTTAAAACAGGAAACAGTTCCTTCAAACGATGAGATGGTATAGGGTCTACTATGCAGGTTGTAGGTTTTCAATTCAATTCAATTCAATTCAAAAAACTTTATTTGTCCCCGGGGGGCAATTAAAGACAACTTCATGGGGCAGTTCCACATAAAACAGCATACAAACATACAACATAAAACATACAGTTTGGAAGCAGTTACAAGTCTGGAAAAGGCTTCAGGGGAAATTATTTGTGAAAGAGTGCAATTGGTCCGAGTCACAGAGCCTGCAATTATCAAGGTATTGGAGAGTTCATAGCCATTGTTCGGAGAGGAGTGTGGACCAGTGATTTTATCTCTAATCGAGTCAGTCCTATTTGTGAAGAATTCAGGAAATCATCAGCAGTGAATGAGGAGCTATTGGCAGGGGTATGCTGTGTGAGTTTAACAACAGAATCGAACAGACACCATTATTTTTATTAATAATGATCAGGTGATAGAAATATGCTGTCAGACAGTGTGTGTTTATACTTCTTAGTCTCTAAGTCTCAACCCAGGCAAGATTAAAACACTCTTGTTTGTCATTCACATGTATTTAAGTTTGTCTTTGACTGTTTACTATAGAAACTGTTCTTGAACTGATTGAACATCATTGTACATCAATCACTGAAGACTGGCTTCAGCATTGCTTACATCATTGTCGATTTTAGGTTGGAGTATTTTCCATCTTGTGTATGCCCATTAATGGAAATGACTCCCCTAATCATTCAGTATTGATGCTGTTGGTAGTTGAATGTTCATGTCACTGAGTCAGTGTGTGTTACGGTGGAGCTTCAACAGGCTCACTGAGCATCGATTTACCAAATTAAATGTCTGAACAAGTGTGTTAAAACCATAAAATCTATAACCCATAAATAGGTTCCATGTAACCATCGATGTTACATAACATAACCCGTGTCTGTGTTACATATAGCCTATAATATACCTATTAATTCAACAGTATTTCAATGACTATATGTCAACATGTAGTGAGGACATGCTCAGCCAAACCATATTATGTTTACCACTGGTTGCACATACAGTTAACATAAGGGAAACAGAAAGAAAAGAAAATGTTTAAATTAAATGAATCTTTAAATTAATTAAAGATTCGATATGTAGCCTCATTAGTATGTCTATATTCTTACTGTAGAGTTTTAGGGGATGGAGTTGTGGTTTATCTCACTAATTAAACTGCAGTGTCACGTGAGCAGATCTAATCTCTCACACAAGCACTTCTCTGGAAACTCAAGCACACTCTAAAATTAAGCTTTTCTCCATTTTTCTCCTCTGATCCCAGATCAGCATTCTGCAGCACAGCAATCACCACTATTTGTCCTTGCTTACCCTGTGTTATCTCAGTGATGGGTCTATATACACGCTCAGACAGACGCTGTGGTTTTGTTTTCGGTCCCAACACACATCTGTACCTCAGCCCAGTCCACAATACACACACATTGTCTTTGCTTAAGAATATAAATGGAATCCTCGATCTTTCTCCAGCTGTATCCGCTGACTCCAGTTTGATGACTTTGACCCACTTCCACCTTTTATTGTGTGATTGCAGTTCTTCATTTAGGTCACCTGATGATACAGGAGGAAAATCCATTGCTTAATAAAATTTGTAGAATAGACCTGACACCTTTTGGATTAGCTAAGTAAGCAGACCTTGCACTTTTCTGCTACTGCTACTACTACAATTACATTTACAACAGATATTTGTGTCCAAGGTCAAGAATGAATCTTCATGCTTAAACATTAACAAATCAAATCAAATCCCTGCAGCCAGGGTTCCAAAATCTTCTGGAAATCCTGAAACCAGACGAGTATAGGCTGTTGGAGCAGCAGATGAATGCCCATTGTTCTGTACTGTCCACATACCTTTGGCCATTCAGTTTAGTGAGGTGTGAATTATGATGGCTAGACTCTGTCAATTATTTGATTCATAGTTGTGAAATTGATAGAGAAAGGTTGCTGGGTTGAGAGGTTTGTCAAGTGATTTGTGTGTGTTGAGTATTTGAGTGGTAAACTACTCCCAACTCGTTCACACACACAAACACACACACACACACACACACACACACACACACACTCATGATTGCTGTCTGCCTTTCTTTGCTTTCAACTGACACACACACACACACACACACACACACAACTGCTCTCTCACACTTTTCTCTGACAAAACCCTTTTGCACTCTTCCTGAGGACAATAGATGTGCAGTGAGGTGAGACTGCAAGAGGAAAAGCATTTATCCTAGCGGAGTAGTGCTGATGACCCTCCCAGCTGGCTCTCTCTTGCTCTCTTTCTCCCTCAGGGCAAACACAGGAAGCTTTTCTTTCGGCTGGACGGAGTGGGGAGGGGAGGTGCAGGGTTAGCGGCAGGCGGACCGCTGTCACACCACACACAGCTTTTTCAGGACACAGGCTGTACTTTTGACATGTGTCTACTGACATTACCCATGATGCTGCCCCTCCTCCCCCTCTCCCCTGGCTAGGGTTGTCTCCTCGCCTCACAGGGGTAATGGTGTGTGAGACGGGTCGAGAGAGGGAGTATGCTGTGTTTGTGTGCGTGTGACAGAGAGAGAAACTCAGACTCAGAAACAGAGTAGACACAGAGAGAGGAAGAGCTTTTGCTTCTGCAGTTCTTGAAATTGCCAGTTTATCTGTTTATTCTGCCGATACAACAGTGTCACGTTCACGTCACATTGAATTGATGGGAAAGATTTCAAATTTCTTACAACTTAGAGTAAAGTAGAGTAAAGCTTCAATGTCCCTGTGCGGCATTTGGCTCACAAACAGCAGGCAATAGTAGTGGCCTAAATATGAAATAATATATTATTATTATAATAATGTGTTTACTCAAGACAGTTTTATGATTACAAAGTTGGTGGTGTGAGGGTCAAACATACTGGACATGGTCAATATAACACTGCATCCAAATGTGGGTTTAATTACTTTGAACACAGAGTAGAGGCATCCATCCTTCCATGCCTCCACTCCACCTCCATACTATTTGTAGCACCATCAAGGATTTATTGGAGCTTTCAGATAGATCTGAGCTTTTCAGTTGTAATTACAACTTTGATATTTACGCGAGCGCTGTTTTCAAATCTGCAACTGGTAATTAACTTTGGTAAAACATGAACGCTGCATCGCTCAAACACTTTCTCTGTGCATGCTGGTCTCTGCTGCCTTGTCATTGATTCTGATCATCACAGGCAGCAACTTAATGTAGTGGAGAGTGTCCAGTTTGTTGACCTCGGGATTGCGTCTCTCCTTTTGGCAGTATATCTGCCGGCTAATTGGACTGTAATCGCAACATGAGCTTTGGTGGTGTACAGTTTGAGTGAGAAAACTATGGATAGGTCAAATTTGTAAAGGTGTTGAAATATCTCGTGGTCTTTGAGTCCGAGGATGGAGAAAGGAGGTTGATGTTGACAGGAGGACTTTTATGGTGAAGACGTATCTGACCTGGAAAGCAAAATTCTTGATTTACAAATTGATCTACATCGCAGCCCTCACCTGTGGTCAATAAAAGAGTGAATTTCCTTTGGGTGGTGTCAGGAACTCAGACAGGAGACCTGCTGCTCCTTTGTGTCAAAAAGAATCCAGTTGAGGTTGTTCAGGCATCTGATCAGGATGTCTCCTGGTTGTCTCCCTGCGGAGGTATTCGGGGCACGTCCAACATGTCTGTGTCTGAGCTTACATGTGTTCTTGAGAATGTGTGCTCACTAACACACCTTTCAGTCAAGGGAGATATCTAAGCGAATGCTAACGTGAGGCACAGAATTAAACAGACACAAACATGAGCTCTGATTGGTCTTATCTGATGAAACAACTGCATTTGCTGCACCTCTTTGGATGCTTCATTCATACTTGTTTTAGAAAATAACACAGAGTAGCTACAACGTTTGTGTTCACTTTCATTGCATCGGTTTGTGTTTTCACTCACATTGGTTCATTGTAACGTGTGCCATTGAATTAATCATGTCAATCCACATTTAGGAGTTTGCTCATTTGGCTGTTGAATATTGTCAGCGTGCATAACCAAGCAGGCAGCAATGTGCTGAGATGAAGATATTTCTAATTATGCATGCCATCTATTCTTGAATAACTCTGCATTTGTGTTTTTATTACTAATTGGAAGCAAATATATAAATATAAATGCCAATCCATCATCATGTGCAAAACATAATCATCAGAGGCAGAGTTGACTGATTATTTGATTAGCCTCACTGACAAAATCCAGTTTTCAAAGCAGCATTATGTTCAGTCTGGTGTTTTGACCGCTGCTTTGAATTCCTGTTGGTTGGAGGCTCCCTCCTCCGCTCTGCTGCCACACTGGCTGCCACACTGAATGGGCAGTTTCCCCTTTCGCCTCTCGCTTTGCATAAAGCCCATAGAAATCCCAGGAACAGGCTCACACTCATTTGCCTGTCACATTAACTTGGCACCTCACTTTCCTCTGGCCCTTTAACCACTGTGACCCAACCAAACAAATGACCTGTTCATACAGCACAAAGCCCCCCTCCTGCTTCTCTGTCAGCCTTCCGGCTTCATTTCACTTCTCCCTCTCTACAATGACCTCCTCTAACCTTCCCTTCCTCATGTTTTTCTGTTTTCTTTCAAAAGTTAGTCACTTCATTCCTTAACTTTAAAAAAAAATGCAACTAATGTAGTATAATCAAGTTCTATTGAAAGGAATTAGCTTCAAAAACGTGCCATAATAGCACATCTTCTGTTGCCATGCATTGCCTGCTTTTAAAACAAGTGTAGCAAACAAATGTAATTCATATCAAGAACACTTATAATAGTTTAAACTATGACTTTGATTGATTCTTATATATTTTGAAATGTTAAGCTTTTTACAGCTTTTTGCTGCTGCTTCTACTGATACTACTTCTTCTGCTACTTCTACAACTGCTGCTTCTACTGCTACTACTGCTACTACACTACTGCTACTGATTCTACTGCAACTACTACTGCTACTGCTACTACTACTACCACTACTGCTGCTACTACTCATACAACTGCTACTGCTACTACTACACTACTGCTACTGCTACACTTCTGCTACTGTTACTAATGCAACTACTACTACTGCTGATACTTCTACTGCTGCTACTGCTAATGCTTCTACTACTACTACTACTACTACCACCACTACTGCTACTTCTACTGCTACTACTGCTACTACTACTGCTACTGCTTCTACTACTACTACTACTACCACCACTACTGCTACTTCTACTGCTACTACTGCTACTACTACTGCTACTGCTACTGCTACTACTGCTACTATACTACTACTGCTACTGCTACTACTGCTACTGCTGCTACTGCTTCTACTGCTACTATACTACTACTGCTACTGCTGCTACTGCTGCTACTGCTGCTACTACTACTACTGCTACTACTGCTACTGCTACTACTACTGCTACTGCTACTAGTGCTACTGCTACTACTGCTACTACTACTACTGCTGCTTCTACTGCTACTATACTACTGCTACTGCTGCTACTACTACTACTGCTGCTTCTACTACTACTACTGCTACTACTACTACTGCTTCTTCTACTGCTA
>JAVQJD010055815.1:0-29205 GCA_036023655.1 Nannoperca australis
TCAAAGTAAAATTGTTTAATCAATGCGAAGCAGGAGTCTACGATTTTCAGAATAAGACTGATCGAGTTATAAGTTGCTTGAATTACTATTTATTCCCTCAGGAAGGAGGGTGGTGCCCCGACAATACGATATCTGAACATTAATAAATGTAGAAGTATTTATACGCTACACCGCTTTTATATCACTTCACAGTGCACTGCCTTGGTAAAAATGTGCAAAGACGAGAGAAACACAAATCCTTCACCTCAATCATGACACAAAACAGATGCTTTAATATGACCTTGTAGAAAGACATAAGATTCATACGTTATTCAGGGGAAGTGCAACTACACAGTTTGTAGTTATGTCAATCAGCATCATGTGAATGTATGTTTCAGTCCATTTACACACCACATACACTTTCTTTTTTATTATTATAGTTTTTAACATTACTTTACATAATTTATGCTTCATAATTGTCCTCAAAGTATACTACTGTGCTGTGCTTTAGATTTATGAATATGTTTTCCTACTCCACAGGCTGCCAGTGGTTTCATTTAATTTTATTACTGAACATCAACTCACAGACTTGACACTTGATTGAGTCAGGCAATTCATCACAGTGAACATGTCTGCTTTTATTGTAGTCAAAATTATGTTTATTATGTGTGTTATGTGTTATATAATGTGATAAAGCATTATATAAACAAGTTTGAGTGACACACCCCAAACTGTTCCAGTAGAGATGCTCAGTACCCAAAAGCTTTGTGTGTGCAACTGAATCTATGTGACGCAGGACATTGTTGTGCAAGGTTCCACTCTGCTGCACATTTCAGGGAACACTGAGGGAACATTTAGATGTCACCTCTTCATGAAATATCTTTTGACATTTTTCACATCTGCACACCCCCAGAAGCAACCTGTATACAATAACCATGGCCCCTTTGGTACCAACCATCAGTCTCATCTCCCCTCCACTCATCTCAAACACACACTTCTGCATCCCCACCTGACCCGTAAGTATCTGAACATCCCCATGGCCCTCACTCAGCTGCAGTCTCCACTGCTCCTACAGTCTGAGTGCTTCGCTCTGCCCTACATGGAGGAAGAGCCAAGTCACCTATCTGCTGTTGTGCACACAATTTGAGATGACAGGTTAAGTGGCTTACCTGCCCTCTGGGCCTGCTAATACAAGGAAGCAGGACCTCCAGACATCTTAGATGGTACTGTGTCCTGCATGTGATGGTGGAGGTAAGATGAGGTAAAGGGGCTAAGGTGGGAATGGGGAAAGAAATGTAAACTCTTATCACACTATCAAACTATAGTAAAGATGGCAGAGTGTAATGCAGGGATTGTTATGTCATCTCACCTTAAGGTTGTTTCTATCTGGCTAGTCTGACACACAGGAAGTGGGCTGTTGGTACACGCCTGCCATTGGCCAACTATTTCGGTCAGATTTATCCTCCTCTTCCACAGTAAAGTCATAACAGAGAATTGAGTCAAAAAGAAAGAAGATTTGCTGTGAACCTCAGGGCGTGGCAGAAAGACCTGAGCAAAAACATTATTTATATTTAAGAAAAAAAATGCAGTTTGGCTTTATCCACTATCTGCTTTCAACACCTGTGATAGCTCTACTGCCAGTTACCTTGGCCTTGGGCTACATACTTCAAAGTACACATCTCATCAAGATGAGCGACAAGTGCCGGGGTGTGAACTTGACCGAGAGCAAGAGGAAGGCATACTGGCAAAAATGCTGCTGCCTCAGGGTGAAAGGTTGCATATTGTTGTTTGAATGGTAGAAAAAAGAATAGTGGGATTTGTACAAAGTGATTTGTAACATAGTTGGTTGAGGGAGCTATGCTCATTTAAAGAGGTTTTGAATTTCAGAGAAAAAGTAACGTGAAAGTGGAGCAGAAGTCGAAGAGGAGATGTTGACACAGGTTGTCAGGATGCCCAATCGATTTCACACCTGGATGTATATGTTCCCCTTTCCATGGTACAAGCCAACTATATTGACCCACAGTGGTCATATCATACCCTGTCAACTCTGCCAGCAAAACTGAACTGAACTGTAAGCCTCTTCCACTCAAAGGTGGAAAGAAGATCTTATATCCTCCAGTAATGTGTTTATATAGACATCAGTTAAATGTATCACGAGCATTTGCAAAACATTAGAACATTCAAACAGTATGATTGTTATCATATGCATTGGTTCCTGTTTCCTTTGGGTGAGACTTTCTTTTGTTTTACTAAATAAAAAGATATATGAAACTCACAGTTAAAAAAAGGAATTCCCAGCAGTTGGTTGGTACATTTCAGAGGTTTTTACAGCTTTTGAATCGGGCTTCAAACTGTGGGGTGATAAGGCACTAATCAAACTACACACAGTGACAATGATGGGGTAGATGTTTTGTTTTTAGTTCAGCTGCTTTATTGTGATTATTACTGGATTACTGGATCTGTACCTGGATCCAGATCTGCAATAATCAAATGTTCCTTGGATGACAGCCGAAATGTCCTCCAGATTTTGTTGCTTTGTTATATTAGTTATGTGTATAAGGCAAGAAAAGTAAAAAATAAAAAAAAATAAAAAAGTACTAGTGAAACATTAGAACTTGTGTCAACAAGTTCTAATGTTGAGCAGTTTTCAATCAGAAGCTAGTTTTACTTTGAAGCAGCAATACCTCTACTCTTGTACTCCTACTAGCTCATGATCTTAAACCCTTCCCTTCCTTGAACCCCTAAATCCCATAGACCGGCTATACGGCATAGCCATTGACTGTGGAATCTGACACTGGAGCACTTGATGGCTTGTGATGCATCTCATAGCTCTTTGCTTGTGCTAGTTCTCGACCACGGGCCAAACAGTAAAACAAACACATAGATGAAGCATTTGTCTGCTGCCCCTCCTGGATTGTGTGACAGGCAGCAGCGGTGGGGAGATTCCATCAACCTGACAGGCTGCTTCTTGCAGGAGAAGAGTTAATTGCTGTGGGACCGGAGCAGCCTTCAACATCCATCAACAAACCTCCTTCAAGCTCTGTGGGGTTGGAGGTTGGGTGAAGCATTGAGAGGGTGGGGATACCAAATAGGGCTTTAGAAGGCAGAAAGATGTGGGAAACATCTGATATCCTTTGACATCTCGGGCAAATAACCTTCAAAACAAAACACTGCTGCTGAACTGCTGTCCATTGTGGCCGAGTTTGGATTTCAGCTTGAGTCACTAAGTCCACACAGGCAAATTACGGAGCAACTACTAGATTTACAACTTTGAAAGCTACACTGTTGATCCATTTGGTCAACATATGACTCCATTAAACCCATGTGTCAAAATATAAGCTTGATAACTTGCTTATTTGTATTTTGTTTCATTTGTCCTTGGTGTTTTTGTAACATTCCCTCAGCTTTTGCTAGTTACTGAACAACGCTTTGAGTGATTACAGACATTACAGAAATTTATTGGGACATGCTTGTAATAAAGGGCAATTAAAATAATGAGTTTTTACATATTTGGTTTTAATGAAGCATAACCATTGATTAGGACGCTGCTGCATTTTATTATAAATTCCATTCAGATTGGGAGCTAGTGGAGGGATTTTAAAACTGGAGTGACCCTTTCAGCTTTAGTCTTCATAGGATAGCAACATTTGAGCTAAAGCCTACCAGAGAGATTGTTAAAAGAAAATCCATTTAAATGTCAACCAGGAGAGACCAAAAACATATTTATTCTTTTCTTTTTCTTTCTTTTAATCTTAATTATTCAACTAGACACAATAAAGAATTTGGTTGAGTGGCCAAAACATTCACATTGACAATAAAATTATGGTACATTCATGTAAGTGAACTCATGGTCCTGTGGACAGACATGAATGGGTTGCTGGGGCAGTAATATGACACCACTGAAAAATGCTTCAGCTGCAAGGACCATAAGTAAAGACCAGAACAGGCGATAACTGATGAATGTAATGAATGATATGAGTGAACGGAGTAATGCAAGTCCAAATTGGCATTCAGGAAAAACTTTAAAAATAACATAAGACAGTTAAATTGCAACATAATAAACCCACCAAATGTATCATCAGCAATATGCATGACCTACCAATTTAAGGCATTAGTGATCTTTGAGCACCCTGGCTGGAACAGTGATCAGACCTTTTCAGTAAATATCACAAGTTGAGGAGCACATTCCTTTGAAAACCGAGTGGCAGTGAGATAGAATTTGCTGCACCCCAAAAAACACAGAAACACATCAGCTAAGAAGGGTTAAGCATTAGCATTTCCATAGCAGACACTGGAAAAATATCCAGTGCGTTGGAAATCGACATGTTGATGAAAGCTGTTCTATCAAAGCACATTTATGTGGCTATTTTCTTGCCCATACAAGTGTACAAACCACCAACCTGTGTAACTACAGGTCTCTACACACACACTCACTAGAAGGGAAAGCTTTGAAGAGACCCCTATAAACCTCATGAAACATTCAACATAGTAAAAATTGTTACATACTGTAGTGAGGGGGGCTTAAAATATTCACCAACAAGGACCCAGTGATATTCAAGCATACAAAACACAGCAGTTGTCATAAGGAAAAAGAGGAGCAGGGAGAGGGAAACAATCTGAACTTTTGACTTCAGAAATAAGAGGGGGAAGTGGCAGAGCAAAAAAAGCATTTCTTGCGAGAGAGCGGGAGAGAGGATGGAAAACAAAGTCCATGTGATAACTACCAAGCCAATTTCACCATGTATCTCCTTACCTAGAATCCAGTCCCACTTGTATTGAATAGCAACACATAATAGGGAAAATGCACATTGCCCCTCTATGAGATAGAGCTGACTATTTTGTTTCTGGGGAAGTTAACAATACACAATGACAGTGGAACAACTGGGTGAGAGAGTATGGAGTCAGTAAAAATGTAATGCAGTCTATAAAAAGATATCAATAAGCTAAGACAAAACTCTGAATCAATATGAAAGTAAGGGGAAAGTTAATGCCATAGAAATGGGCTATTGAGTAGCACTGCAGTATAGTTTATGGTGTAGAAAAATAGCTTCAGCAGAAGGATATGAAGAAGTTCAGAATTAGTTTACACCTTGAGTGCTTTCAAAATAAGGATTTTGCTATGGCTTATTTTGTATGAACAACTGCAACTTGTATATGTTTGGGACTGTAATCATTCTTGATGAATATTTGAGTGAAGTCAAGTTCTTTTTCTGCTGTCACGTTTGTTCCATACATACTTGATGTCGATCATTTACAGCTGATCAGAAATGTGCAGGAACTGCAGACCTTGGCTTGCTTACAGCTGTAGCAGCTTTTGCCAACATGCTGAGGTGATTTGGACCACACTGCAACATCCACATTGATTACAGTGCATGTTTTGTTGTTGAAGCAACTCAGGGGCTTACAGAATGAAAGTAATGGGCGCTGGGCCCATTTGTTTTGCTAACTATCATGCTGATAAAGGGTCTTTCATGCTAAAGGATGATGCTCTCAACCTATGTATTGCATGGGAGGCAGAATAAAACACATTACAGCATACAGCCTTGGCTCTCATTCACCAATAGGTTCATATTGTCTCTCTTAGATTTCTTCACAATTTGAATAAAAGCCTTGCCAGAAAATCCAACATTCTATTCATGATATAAAATGCATACATGTTGCATGTAATCTGTTGTAAACAGTATTGGGCAGTAATACATACATACATACATGTGTAGTAATGTATTACTGTGATTTTTGAATGTAATTCTATTTCCACTTGCTAGTAGTGTAAGAGATTACAGTTTGATCTTTAGTAATTACATTACAGTTACTAATCCCAGTCATGCTCCATTATTTTGAAATGTTTTGAATGTTATTAAACGTTTGATCGAAGGTTGAAGTTTGATCTGAATGCATATAGTGGAGAGTCTGGTCGGGAATGTGTTAGCTTGGTGCAATTGGCCATAGGTGTATGGAGGCAGTTAGGCTCTAACAAAAGAGGAGAAATACGTAACCCATGAACTCCACAGCTATCTTATTTACATGTTGTGTGCTCTTAACTGGCTTGCTATCTAAGCCACTGGTAAGCTTACATTCAGGAAACATCTTACCTCCAAATCATAGGCTGGCTGCTGTTAAACCATTATTTCTGTATTTCTATATCCATACATGTTACAGGATATGTGGTACTGAGCAGTAGTGGAATGTAACTGAGAACATTTACTCAAATACTGTAGGTACTTGTACTTTAGCCATTCTTGAGTCTTTTTATGCAACTTTATACTTGTCTTCCTTGTAGTGGAGTATTTTCACGGTGTGGTATTAGTACTTTTACTTAAGTAAACGATCTGAATATGTCTTTCACCACTGCTTCATACTGTATACATAATTTTATTGCCACAGTATTTAATCAGGCCTAACCTAAAAGTGAGTAGCTTGATGAAAAGAACTCTGTAGAATGATAAATGCAGTACTCAGTTATCTGCGATTGCACACAGCAGGGGAAAAAAGAAAATACATAGAATGAGCTCTGGTGAATATATATACATATTTTTATACTACTATATCTGTCCCCTTGCCCTCCTCTATTGGTATATTGTATAGATTTAACTGGAGAAGGTAAAGAATGATTTCAACTGCTATTTTACAGACAGTTCTGATTAAAGTAACTTTCCTAATTGTGTTTCTGCCATGACCCCTACTGCCCTCCCGGAGGAGGTCTAAAAATAAAAATAAATCACTTTTTGGTACCTTGTGATGAGATCATTATGACACCTCTGCTGTGATTTTATTATAAACGTATTCAGGTGGATGAGAGAAAGCCGGTAGGCAGCGTTAAAGGAGTCTTTGGTTGTAATTGAATCACCTCAGATGAGCAGAAAAAAAGCATGATAGTGTGGGTTCATCTGATTTTGATATTAATTAACAGATTTCTCGTCTCTTATCCAATTATCTCAGTAATGGAACATATTTTTACTTCAATTATGAAATTTTGTTACAACTCCACATAGTGAATGCTAATTCCTTTACAATGGGTGTTGAAAGCACCTCAGTACCCTCACTCACACCCCTCCTTTCTTCCGTCCTTCCTTTCTTTCCCTGCTGAGGAGCCAAGATAAGAGACAGACTCATGTAGCATCCATATCTTGAATCATCACTGCTCTACTGATGTAGACCCTAAATAAACTGGTAGCTTTTAGCAGATGTAATCAGAAAGATGTAGCTGACCTGATCGAGGAAGATAGCCAGAGGCTGCTAGCAGGCCGGACCACACTGCTGGCTTGCTTTCATTTAAAGGAGGGGGGGGGGGAAGTAGTTCCTGTACCACTGCATCTCTGTCCTCACTACTGTTCTCTTTCAGAGTCTCTGTTTTCCCCTTTTCTAGGAAGAGTGTATGCATGATCTTGCTTTATTTTAACAATCAATCACTGAAAAGCCTCTCCAATACCAACTGAGGATAAAAAAAGGCCTTTCTAGTAGCTACAGGCACCTTTTAGAAACACTTGCAGTGTTTTGGTTTTATATTGTTACACATTTGTATGTACTGGAAATACCTGGTGTCAAATGCACCTGGACAGCAATTGGCATTCACTTTTGCCACACAAACTTTTCTCAGATGGTCAGGGTATTTGGCCTGGCAATGTTCCACTGCCCTACCCTCTAAGATAGAGGATAGCATCTACTTAGCATTCCTGTGCCTTTCAAACACTTGTTTTCAAGTATAACCTCTGGCAGTATAGTCCAGCGAAAAAAAACAAAAAAAAACTAGTCCATTAAAATAAACTAAGTTTAATACACCAGAACAAGCATTACAATGCCACTATTTTCTATTTTCCAAGCTGATTTGGCCTTATTTTCTAAGAGTCTCAAAAGATAACATTCATTCACATCTCACTCCATTATAAGCCACTTAATATTCCATGCAAACCTGGCATTTGGTTTGATTGAGAGGCTGTCCACCAGCGCTAATTGGTCTGTAAACATTTGAGCAGACACTCACTGAGTGTATTGGTGAACGTTAAAGGTAGCTAGCTGTTTCATACAATGCCTCCCTACCCGCCCACCACCTTCCCCTACTACTCTCTTTCTACAGGCCTAGCTCTTTAATGTATTTAATTGTCAGAGTAAAAATGTTAATTGCATTTCATTATGTATAATTTATGTAGTTTCAGCCGAGGGATTCTTTAATATCCAGCTAATTTGAATGGCATCACCGGGACCAGCTGCTGATGGTGTGGGCACACTCAGAGTTGATCTGTCAATTAAGGTGGAATTTTGATGGACAGGTTGTGTTTTTCACACTGCTCTCCATTTTTAAACTGCACTCAGAGGTATGTGTCAGCACACAATGTTGGCTAAAGAAAACTCCATGTAGCTTGGTTTACACTTTTTGCAGTTTGCTGTCACTCTTATCCACAGCGATTTACTGGACTGTTATTATACTAGTGACCTTTTTCTAAATAATGAAGTATTTAAACTTACATTTATAAATTGAGTCTAGCAAAAACTGAACTCTCTTCACATTAAGCAACAGTAGACCTTCCCTCTAGTGTAGAACATCAGATATCTTTCTACACCTCTGTGCTTCGCCTTTGTATGAATCCACATGAAAATATTGCAACTATGTGCTTCAAGTCTGTCATGGCAAGACACTCAGCTTAAACTTTCGCCACAGCCTGTCCATTTCCCATTTCCACTCTCTCCTGTCATTGCAGATTCCCAAAGTGTCCAGCGGTGTGCCACCACCAGTTCCAGTCACCTGATCCCCACACCCACCTAAGCACTTGGTTCCAATTCCAAAATTGTATTTTTCACAAAATGTGGACTGTGCCACTATAGCCATAGTGTTGCAGCCTCTACATGGGTTGCCTACTTACATAGTTTTTTTGGATGTGTGATTTGCATCCTCTGATTTAATGACTACTGCCAAAGTCTGCCTCAAACAAAGACAAACAAAACTATAATTTAACTCAACTCTTGCTTCCACATACCTGTTACCATTAAAAGGTCATTGGACCATAGTTTGACTAAGCAGTATAAACAAAAACTGAAAAAATGTTCTTTAATGACTACAAAGAGATACATGAAACTTCTGGGAAGAATGCTCCTTGCAATCTGACTATTTTCATGCAAACATCATATTTTGACAATTTAAACAGCCACTGAGATTTCCATAGATGTTCCATTGTAAGGGTTCAACAATGAAAAGCCCAACGCAAATTTTTTCTAGTCTATGTTGAAACGGTTGATTAGATTTGTGATTTTCATTCATTGCATATAATACCAAAGTCTTTCAGGTAAATGAATACTCAGGGTATTTCTAATCAATATTCTTCATATTTACTTTAGTAGTTATAATTGTTAAAAGATGAACACATAACTACGTACATGTTCTTTTAATGTTCCAAACAGTATATCCTTTTAAATCAATCAATGAATTAGCCTTCAACCCTACCGAGTACAAGCCTTTTCATAACAAATACATCACTGGATAATTAATTAGTTTGTGTATGCACGTGTGATTATATTGTGCAGCCTGTATTTTTGAAACAATGTATTCAACACTTAATGGATTTTTTCCAGCCAAGAAAATAATGGCTGCCATTTATATGAGTCAATCAGCCAAAAAATGGGGATATAATCACCAGTTCTTGGTTATGAAAATGATTGTGGGCATCTTGTCACATTTTGCCTCTGTTTCTCACAACAGCTTATTGCCATGACTGTGACCCCGGAACTTTCAATTAATCTGTTATTGGACATATTTAAATATTCTAAAATATAACATTTGAACACTATAGATATTGTAAATGTTGCCATGTCCCATAATATAAATGCTGATTCTGCAGCAGCCTGTATTTGAACTCTGTAAGGGAGTCTATAGGAGAGGGAGAGTCAAGCACACAGCTAGTGAGTGAAACCATTAAAAAGCAGCTACAGCCGACAGTACAGCAACAATAAGTGAAAATGAACAAAGCCTGTTGGACTGTAGTTTGGAAAAGGGTTGGGAGATGGGGGTGTTGGGGGGGATGGGCTCCGCTCTTCTTTCTCTTCAAAGGGGCTGGGATACTCTAAAAATATCTCCCCGGCAGCTAATCAGAGAGAGACAGGCGGTAGCAGCAGAGATGTTTGTTGTTGTTAGGCTCTTTTGGCTTCCAGAAGCAGTACCATGATGCACTGGGGGAAAGCGCCTGGACACGTCTGAGCGCTTTGATCAATAGGGTTGCAGTCCCTCTGAAATGCAGCCTGGCTAGAGCACCAAAGAGTTTTATATCCACTGATCTCATTGCGCTAAGGCAATGGGATATGGAGCGTTCGTATGCAATACTAGAACAGGATCCCCAAACAAATGTAACAGGATGAAGTTTGAGTGGCATTAATTGGCGAGCAGGATGAAAGCCTGTGACAATACATTCACACAGCCATCAGCTTGGCTGCTGAACTGCTGTGGGAGGAGCTTAAGGATCAACCATTAATAACTAGTTTAGTGTCTGTGGTACTGCAATCATCCACAGTTTCTCCATAATTATCACTCTACCAATCAGCTATGCTCTGCATGCTGTCTCTCTGGCGAGTCATAATCCTTTGAAGTCTGCATTTCAAGCTTGCAAACATCACATCAGTTTGACAAGGCTCACCCAAATTATGTGGGCTATGTAATATGGCTTCCTTTTGAAGGAAACGACTGCTGTAACCTTTGAGGCCTTTAGAATTTCACAGTCAAGTGATGGCCTTTTTGATTGGTGGTGATGATCAACTCATAATATCTGGAAATATCTCCTCACCACATCACATTTACCTAAACGTTTAGCACAAGTCGATACATCCACTGCAAGGTGTGACTAATCAGAGCCAAACATAAACTCCACTGTTAGCCTGTCAGTTATTCAGAGGGCATTACAGACATACTGAAGTTATATGGCTTTGTTAGTAAGCTAGTTAATTAGTTTTGGTCTATGAGGTGAAAATGTCTCATTTACAAAGGAGGGCAAGGTTCAGCCTGGATTTCAGGTGAAAGCCACATCTTTCAGAGGTTGAGTGTAGCATTGGTTATGTTGACAAAGGACAAAAATGCAGATGTGTTGCAGAAGTTATGACCTCTTTGCAGCAAAGGCTTTCTTCCAGCTATGCTGCTTGATGATTACTCTAAAGTGCCCCTAATTATGATACTTGTATATTATGTCTTTTGTTATGTATCATTTAATCTTGTAACAGGCATCACACTTTTTGAGATTTGAGGATGCAGCAACATAATAGACTGCCATCATTTATGCAAATACTGTTAACGATCATTTAAATTGCTACTTAATAATATGCCTTACAAACTAACACTATGGCAACTGTTTTTGTATTGCATTTTACAATTTTTTCTACTTTCAATAACTTTATGTAAATTTTTAAATAAGAGTGAAAATGATGTTTAAATCTTCTGCAATTTTGCAATTTTCACTTTAGATGCAGCAGGAACCAATCTACAATTCAACATGTAGTTTTTAAATTTTGGACGCTGTGTCTCCTCTGTGATAAAAGTCTTAAAACAGACACTTCTGAAATTATACGTAAATAAACCTGGAACCTTGACACTTCTGAGTGAACATGAAGTATTAGGACACATGTTGATATGTTTTAATGGAAAGCAATCACGGGCTGGCTAGGTAGGTAAACATGAGCATGCTGTGTGCAGGTAGCTAACCTTGCATGATTTCTTAATTCTTAAGTTTTATTTACAATTGTTGCTTCTCAGTTGAGATGATGTAGGGTTTTAAACATGCAAGGCAATAGAAGGAGACACTTTGAGGACAGATCTGGCGCTACACTCCATAGCTATCTCCTCTTATAGCCATTTGTATAATTTTCTTTTCCATGATCCTTCTCTTCCCTTCTTTTAGGTTGAATGATGCTTCTAAATTACCCCACTGTAAGAGCATCCTTGGGCCAGAAACAAAGGTGAGGGTGTGCGTAGAAAGACACAGAGAGAGCACTTAATACCCTGCATCTTGAGTTGGGTGCACACTTTCTGAATCCATTAGGGCGAATGGGCTTACTGACTCTTGGAAGAAACCTAAATGTAGTACTGACATGTCCTTACGCTTACAGCCTGATTGGCCTTGGGCAGACTGCAACTGCAAGTGGATGAAAACAAGAGAAAACCACTCCAGAGCAGTACAAGCTCCTGAGTTGCCTAGCCTGGCTCCTGCATGTGTAGTTTGAGATAACCAGAGGGTGACAGTGCTCAGACACTGTGGAGACACACCAGAAATTGCAGCACAAGTTTATTTATAGTCTTAGTGAATAAGATTTTGGTGTTTCACACAAAAGACAATCAGCTGCAAAATGTATAAATTAATCTGTAATCAGAAATTACATTTTATCTTGTTCGGTTTTGTTGTAATAATTCAGTCACATACTTGAAAGTTGATGCTTCCTAGATTTTACAATGTAGATCTTGCCCTGTCCAGCAGTCATAAGGTCAGTGCATGTAACATCAACATAGTGTTTGTCCTTACTGTAAAAGTAAGTAATGGAATAATGCTATAACTTAAAGCTAAACCATCAAAAGAAATGTGTAATTAGTATGAAAATTAAATCAAATTTAAAATAACGATTTCTTTTCCAAAAGTACACAAATGGTTAGTTCCATCTACAAAGTTTAAATCCTGCTATTGCTGCAAAAGTCAAAGGTATTTTAAAACAAGGACTAAATTACAGTTTTCTACTTTGCTGCTTTCCAGTTCTTACTGAAAACTGCTGCCTGACAGTAGGCTCACATCTGATGCACCATAACAGGTAATTGGATCATGAATACGGGAGATAAGAGTGGAACATGGCTTGACCTACCACCTGCAGATTGCCACAGTAACCAATCCCTCAAGGTATGTTTTTGCCTGTCTGTCTGAAGTTATCAACAGGTATTATTTTAATGAGGAGTCAGCCGCTGCGGCACTATGGGAATGGAGATCTTGCAAATGTTTGAGGTGAAAAGTAACTTGGACAAATTTACACATAGATAAAAGTAAAGAATACTTGGTGGAAAATGTCTCAAGTGAAAATGAAAGTCATCCATTACATTACTAAGATGATAATGAATGTTTGGTCATTGCTGAAAATGTGTTAATTTATAACAAACTTCTGACTAAATAATGATTTAAAAAAAAATGAAGAATCAGTTGTGAATTAGATCCAAACTGGATCCTGCTCTCCCTTGCCCTAATTTCCAAATCAAGCCCCCTCTTCAAGCATCTGCTGATTCATAAGCCAAGAATCCATTAGTTAAGGGCAAGTTCAGTCCTATCTAAAAATACCAGTGCAGCTAGTGTAATGAGACTGAGTCAGAGCCAGCATTCTCAACCAGAGGCAAATTACATTCAACTCTTTGGTCAAAACAGAAAGAAGCAAACACTCTGTCGTGGCTAATTGTAATCATCTCAATTAATTGCCAGCATACAAGACGCCCCTTATTGGTGGGATGAGTGATTATGTCGTAAGTGGGTCTGCCTCATGGTGCACCAGGCATCCAATCTTTCCCCATCTAATTATATGGGGAGTTATCGTGTCCCTAATGACTTTGCATGTTGCCTACTTCTTAAGAAGCTCAAGATAAAGGCGAGGACAAAATGATGTAAAGCGCATTATCGTTGGCAATGGACTCCTGGCGGCATTACTTTAAATAGAGCTTGATTCCCTCTTTGTAGCCAGGCTCTTTTGTGAGATATGAGAACAGCGCTAATGAGTGCCCACACTCTTGATTTGGAATATGCCCAGTCTAATTTCTGCACAGGAGGGAAAAGGCAGCTTAACAAACGAGTGGGGGGAAAATTCCCTTTTTCTACTTGATTAGAGTGAGTGGATTTTGTGTATGAATGCTGACATACTGAGGTTGTTAACCACAAGCTGAAGTAGAGGTTTGTGGTCAAATATAATTTCATCGAGCTAGAGAAAAAATGTGAATGACTCACCACAAAAAAGATATAAGGGTGTTGGATGTGGGAAATGTTGAATTTAACAATGAGCCTTTTACGGGTTACTTTCAAGTCATTCAAAGATTTAAATTTAGAAATATCTCTATAAGAAGACCATTACCACTTTATTTTAGCCAGTGCCTTATCAATAAATGTAGTGGCTTGTGGGTGATACCAAAACAACTGAAACCGCCGTAGAAAGCTAGTCACCTGCCTTATTGTCTTCTCACGTAAAGCTATGAATGTCTGTGTTCAGGGAAGGCTTGCACTTCCTAGACTTTGATTTTGATGTAGATGTCATTCACATACTATAGTTAAACCAGTGTCTATGTGCTGTTCCATCGGGAAGCAGTTCAAAGCTCCCTACAAAAAAAAGTTCAAAAGTTTTCTTTTCTGCAAAGTGTGAATGACCCACAGAGGATAAAATGTCTGGGACTCCTTGCCTGTCCGAAGAACCAACGAAGCTTTGTGGATGAGGGCTGAAATATCTTCAAGATGAAACAGCAACTCAAGTTGCTTTTGATGTCGTACTTCTAGATATGACAGACAGACAAACAAACTAACCAGCAAAAAAGCAAAACCTAGGTGAAGGTAAAAACAAAGCTACGGTGGAGACTGATCTACAATTATAAGTTCCTCACATACAAGTAATGTTTTGTATTCTGCTACATGTTATTGTTTTACTTCCTGAAGATAAGACATGTATCTATGTACACAGAGGTTAAACCTTCATCATTGGGCATGTTTCAGGTGTTGAGGGTGATGCAGGCTGTACAATATGCCACTGCAGAGATGCTGCCTTTGTGTGCAACATGACAAAAGCAGATCTGAAGACACAATAACTGGATTCCTCATGATTCACCTTCCTTTTTATTGTCAGCTTCACGGGCATTCAAAACAATTAGTGCTCTACTGCTGCCCTTTCAACAGATCTTGAGACACACACACACACACACACACACACGCTTTACCTTGAAGTGATGCATCTGAAGCAATAAAGTGACCAATTTAACACCCTCATCTTCAATGTCTGCCACTGGGAGATAAAAGACAGAGCTGTCAACATTACTGCACACTGTAGCTAATAGCCGCCCAGCATAGATGAAGCCTTGGTCTCAGTGGACTAACCATGAAAGTAGAGGTTTTATCCATGGTATATTCCTAGAAAGGCCAGAGGGCTCTGCATGCCTCAAATACATAAACAGAGGTAGCCTGCAGGTTAGAGAAAATGGTTCATGAGTGGACGTTTGGTGGCTTGAATCCCTAACTTGTCTCAAATGGGCTTTTCAGGAAATGTGAATTAGAGATAAGATCAGTAATTTCCTCCTAAGGAAGGCATGCAGATAATCACGCAAAAATGAAGCTTGATTGACTGACGAATTTGTAAAAACAACTGATCTTGAATCAAATGTAAATATCTCACTACATTGACAGATGTTGACATTGAAAGAAAAATAGAAAATTCAGAAAAAGAATGCGACATTCATGCAGCATTAACTTTTTCTATCCTTACATGGCCTTTTTCTTCTTACCTCAGTGTCCCCTGCATCCAATTTGATGCCTCCTGAATTGTTAATCAGCCAGTGGAATATTAAGAGCTGCTACTCTGCCAGGGGCAACAATGTGAAACACTAAATACCAAAAAAAGCTAAGTCCTAATGATTCATTTAGGGCGATATTGATTTGGTGTGCAGTAAATTACAATTAAAGCCCCTGGTTTAGCATTTCCACAGGACTCTTTCCCTCATTTAATGGCACTATAGGCCAGTCCAAAATAAGTTTCTGTTGTTCTTTAACAGCTAAAATTTGACAGATAATTTGACATCACCAACTGATTTACTGGTAGACATTGTACTTTCAATCAGTGCATAGCTTCAAATGTTTTGCACAATTAATTAAGAACTAAATTTGTCTGTTTTGTCTTTCCTACTGTTGTTTTCTTTTTTCCTGTCTCACTACAACTACCTCTAACGCACTTATTGATTTCAAACTTTTATACTGATATCATCATAAAGGGCTGCATTCCTTGCATTGTTATTACTCCGATATCCAGTAATAGAAATGTATAATGCAGACCAAACATTAAAGATAATCATTTTGGGGGGGACAGCTGGACCTAGACTTGATCTCCAGCAGCAGTGCTTTTAGCTTGGCTTGGCATTCCCTTAACATGATTAGCATTGTTTCCAATTAAGAAGACAGGGATCATGTAATTGTTTGCTGCACTTTAGCGGCTCTCACTAGTTGGTCAGGGTTCCAGTGCAGAGGTTTGCTGTGAACAAAGAGGCAACAGAGAAGGAGAGATATGGCACATTTGGGCAAAGATTTTTCAAACTAGATTTAAAATGAGAAACTATGTTCAAAGACACATCACATCACATGGATAAAAATGTGTGGACTCACAGGGCACTTAACATAAAAGCATTCACTAAATGACATATGTTAAATTACATATAAGCTCAATAACTCTAAAAATACCACCCAAAAATTGATAATTAGAATGACAGCATTTTTCTGAAATCTTTTCAGTTCACATTATTATGCAGTGATGGGACTTATCATAACAACCTGTGTACACAGTTATTTTCTCATACCTTAAAATTGCATGTTTGATTATCTTGCCCAGCTAAAAACTACGCAAAAAACTCAACATCTGCGTGGTCATATTCTCAGATATATCCCCTCTATAAAATTCTACATCCCATAAATGATTTGACTAAAATAATTGTGCAAGAATTGAAACATGGCTCTTTTGTTGCAAATATCGACCCTGCAAGGACATCAAGCTAGGAATAGCCTATGTAATTGCAAGCAGTCTGTTTCAGCTGAGGAACAAATTATATATGCCATAAGGGCTAAATTATACTCATGTGCAACAGGTCAGGTGGAGCGGTGTGCACTGGCCGATACCTTATCTTGCTCTGTCAGCGGGTCTCCACTGTCCCTGGGATTAATTGTGTCTGTCCACTTGAGACGGGGATGTCACGCTAGTGTGTGCTCAGCAGCCCCCACCATGTCCAACTGGAAGAGAGAGAGAGAGAGAGAGAGAGAGAGAGAGAGAGAAAGAGAGAAACAGTTGTTTTCTCTTCACTGTGTAACTGTACAGAGCGGTGCATGTTAGCCTGTGTTTTTCCACTTTTTTTGTTGTGATACTAGTTTTTGGTGGGGTATATGCATGGCAGGTTCACATTTGCCACAGGTTCAACACTATAAAGCCATGGCCACAAGTGTAAAACCTGCAAACTATCATAAATGCAAATCACAGGATGCTGACTATCACAACCATTGTAAGACCACTACAGTTGCAGAACACAGCAAAAAAGATGAGTGGCAGGTACATGTATAAAGAAATGATAATCTGCATTTGTCAGCAAAGCCAATAATGAGCCTAATTGTTGTACTTAGATGTTCTTTGTATTACAATGAACAAGGGCGCCGTAGTTTTTTTTGAGTCAATTCCACATCCATAGTTGGCTGTAGTACTCACCAGGGTACCAAATGTGTATTAATATGCTTTTGAAAAGAGTCCCCAACAAATTAAATTACTCAGCCTTTTAAAATATAAAATAAAAAAAATAAAATAAAATGATTTTATTTTTATTTTGATCTTCTGTATGGAACTGCAGCTAAATGTCACAAACAAGGTTGAGAAGTTAGAAAGTATTGATATACGGACTAATGCATTGTTGTTTTTTGAGTTGTTGACAATTAGAAGAATGTAGTACATTGTTAGCCTTATTCTTTAATGTGCTGTAAAGTATTGGCACTTGTGGGACTGACCTGTTGAACAACGACTATATTTCATCATACTAGAATAAGCAGATGTGTGTGGTGTCTGTATGGTGTAAAAGCAGGCACTCTATTTGCATACACGCTTTATCACTGGTATGTGACAGATCACGTACCCTGTGTATGAAAAGATATAGATAAGCAGAAGAGTCAAATGAACAAGCAAATTCATATAACAGACGTGGCTGAGATTGTGCCTGTATATATGTCTGTGTGTGAGACAGAGAGTGGGGGGTTGTGGAAAGTCAGTGGGCAGACTCCTCGGTGGCACTGCCACGAGAGGGGGTGTAGACAGCTGGCTGGTAATTGCAGCTTGCAGTAATTAAGCACTGAAAAATTAGCTGACAGTTCTGTAGCCTTGGTGCAGAGTACCATCCCGCTCCCTTTAAGTTCTCCAGCGCCCCAGCAATAGCAAAACTAGGACTTGCTTGCTGCTGCAGGGTCACTGAGAGCACACACTGGTTTTCCTAACACATGCCTTCAGGAGACATGGGGAATTGTCTTTGTACTTTGCAGCAGACAGACAAGGAAAGCTCTAACCTCTCTGAGTGGGCCCTAAATGACTTTTCTGACAACACCTCCATTCACAGAGAAGACAAACAAAGACATGTAATTATCTGCTGAATGGCTCATGCCACCCATGACCTGAACACTTGACACTATGGATCGATACTGTGAGCTTACCACAGTTACATGTGGTCCAAAACCATAAAACAAATGTGTGCTGACCATCACAAAGCCTTTACAGAATGCAGGGCTTCAACAAAGATGACTGTTATTGGACAGTGGGAAGTTAACAAGACTTCGAATGCTCTGAGGTGCAAAGGCCTCTACCTTTTGCATGTTGAACAGTTGTCAAGAAATATCACATCATCTCAGCAAATCACCCCTAAATTAATAAAGATTTATTTGCACTAGAAAAGATTTTTGCATCGAAATATACTGATTTTAAAACATATATTGTCAAGCAAAATGGCAGTCGACAAATGATCCATAACATTTTTTTTCATCTACAAGAAGTGACAAAGCACAAAAGGGAGATACAATAGCTCTGCCTCTAAAATGTCGGACTCAGGTTGGTTAATATTTTACCACCATCTTCTTTTTCTATCCCTTAATAAATATGCACATTCTGAATGGACTTTTTTGACACCACACTGCATGATTTCAGGTTTTTCAGATCAAACCCTTCAATCAGTAACCACTTGCCACCATCTGAAAAGGCTAAATGAATATGAAGGATATATAACAACTACTGTATGTGGTGTTAACCTGTTCAGTATGCAAGATCCCCCTCAAACCTGGGACCCCATTCACCACGTTAGCTCCTGATGACTTGTCCATTAAAATTTAAAGAGCACTTTCTGTCTGGCTGCTTCACACACAAGGGCATGATGTTTCCAAAAATCCACGCTGCTCCTTGCACTCTTTTTACGTTTGTTTTAAATTTTTTAAGCAAGGAACGTTTAAGCCTATTTTGTCTGCTCCAAACTTACAAAAAACAAAGAACCATTTTCTAAGGAGAGAAGTTAGATGTCATCAGTCTGTTCGATAGCTGCGTAATACTCTGTAATAGTCCACATCTTCCAAGGATGAGTGCTGAGTCATATGGACCACCTCTGAACTGCAAGAAAATCAGTCTCTCCAGCTGTTGTCTTCAGCTTTACAACACTCCAACCTTCCTCACAAAGTCACTGAATCATAGCCCTGGGGGTGGTCAATGGCTGGGGAGGACACACAGTCTTGTCTGTTAGCTGCATGCAGTGGCCTTTTGTTTGCAAGCTTTTCCTAGTACTCAATTGAAGCAATTATTCGCTCCACTTGGCAAATTTGTCCTCCTTTCACCATCTGAGTCGACAGATGATTTAAAAGGCACCTACAGAACCTCTGAAAGCCAAAGCATTCCTGATTGGGGCTTTAATTTGTCCAATTAGGCAGCTAATGAGCTAATTTAGAGCTCAAGTGAACCTCAATAAATATGAGCATAGCCGGCCAGGAAGTTCTCGATACAGGACTTGAGTAAAAGGAAAGGTTTATGATTTTTGAGATTATTCTGTTTTTTATTCACTTCATCAGCAAAATAACATCATGCGATGTCATTTTTGGGGCATTTGGGCTTATTTGGTCATTTTTCTTGGGAGGACAGTCTCATTCATTCATATGTATCTTTGCAACAGTTCACTCGGTACACTGTGTTGGGTTATTTATCTAATAATATTTTTCTTAGACCCACTCCAACCGAACTTAACCCCCCAACCCAAACCCAATATAAAAAATATATACATGTACTCTATGTTCACATACAGAAATTCCTAGCATCTATACATGATCATTTGCACAAATACAAGTTAGAAAAGCAAAAAAATCCCAAGTGTTTCCTTTGTTCATCAACTTGCCACCATCCTCATGCTATGTTCTCCAAACATCGACTCAAGTAGAACCCCTCACTTCACTGGCTTAATATCCTAATGCTTCTTACATTTTGCTTTGTTATTTATGCACCCAAACTCAGATCTAGAGGGAGAAGGGGTATTCTCATGTTTCTTGTACAGAGTGGAAGGAAGACGCTAATGCTGAAAGAAGGCGAGCTGTTGCAGAATGTTAATAGTTCGGGCTAAGATTCAGGCATTTCTCTTCATCCTGCCTAATATATATGCATCTAGCATAGATGGTCCAGCTTTCCTTATGGAATTGAAATGCTGATTACAAGAAAATATAGTAGATGATGGTTATAATTAACCTATAGCTGTTGGTGGAGATGTTAATCAGATGCAAGGTAAATTATTACACGGATTGGGGATTTTAAAGGTCTGTCTTACTTATCACTGATCACAACCACTTAATATTCCCGTATTCAGGCCAAAATAGGTGGTGAAGTGTGGGGCGAGGAAGTTTGAAAATCTCTGCTTAGGTGTCATTCATCAAGATAGTGGACTCAGTCTATATCTGGGGCTGCATCTGGACTCTGACTCGTCTGGTGAAGTCAGGTTTTTCAGAGTGATCTTCAAAGTTACTTTTTCAAAACAGGATTCTTAAAATGAACATTTTCCCACATCGGTTGTTTGGCAAGATATTTCAAAAGACTGTAACATACTTTTAATTTTACATCAGTGTTCAAGGGTTTATTACTATAACTAAATATAAAAGTAAAATCTAATTCATGGCAACTTAGTTTTATCTGCTGATAAAGACCATTAGACATACACAGAAAAAAGTGGACTAAGATTATTTTGTCATACTTTTTCCCAATGGTTATGGGGAGAATAATGAATCACGTAGAGTTGCCCATGCACAGATTTAGTCTTTAACGTCCTTTATGATGTGGGCTGAGTACATGTTTTACAATTGGTGTGTGTGTGTGTGTGTGACAAATCATAGATATTTTCACAACAATAGTGCTGTCAGTTAATCTCGATTACACTGTTAAACCCACATTTCCCCCCTTTCTTCTGTGAGTCAAACACCATCACAACTGCCTCTGGATACAGTACAAGAATAATGTACACAGCTCCGGCCCCAAATATTGTGCTACCTTGAGTGAATTTTCAATAAAATAAAGCAATGTTCTGTATTTGACATCCTTTACCTTTGGGCAGGTGTTTGAACACCAGAGGTTGAGGCATAATGTCAGGCCAATTTCACTGCAGCCGTGCCAAAGAAAACAATAACAATGGAGGTGGCCTCTCTGCCAGCACTGCAAGGCTTTTGTCTTTTGCATTTCATAGGCCTCTATGACAAGGTTAAACTAAAGAACATTCCCTCCCCTACATGCCTGCTCTGCAAAATAAGAGTTGACTGGCCTGTTCATGCTACCTAAGAATTAATGTGCAAAGCCTCAACAGCAAGTGGGGCAGTCACACGCACACATTTACACACGCATGCACTGTGATCTTACTCTGGAATAAGTCCATATATACACTATCTCAAATGCAAGGAAGGTTACACTGTCTGAAGTCAAACATTCTTAACCCTATCAACCCCCCACACCTACATACTGCACAGTGTCTCCTCCAAAGTAGCAGTGAATGTTCCATGTTCCATTTGATGTGATGAAATCATACGAAGCATTTAACAGCTTTCTGGGGGCATTACTCATAAAATAGAAAGAAAAAAAAACTTCATGTGCCACTGATATTGCCATTCGTCCCTCATCTTCCCTTTCCTTCTCGCCTTGGGATGGTATGAATCCAGTGTTAAAAAAAACACTACAATGGCCATGAAAAATAACTCCCAGATGACATGACTACCAAGGATTCACACACTGGCTGTCAAGGAAGTCAATGATTCTGCAAAGCAACAAGAGTGGCAAAGACATGGCAGATGGAGCGATGCTGGCTCTTTGATCTAGCTTCTGAAAACCAAATCTTCCAAAAGTTGGTAAGTAGAAAGGGAGTAGGAAAGTGGCAGAGCTGTGAGTGGCTGGCTGAAGACACCCAGATCTCCTCTGAGAGGCCTGGGAGACTGACACTCCAGTTTAAAGAACGGCCTTGGAGAAGAGAGCCTGGAGATAAAGGGTGTGTTTCCATAGAGTGAAACTGACTCAGTGAAAGTCACTCAGAGGTACAGCGCTGTTAGAACTCAAGAGGGGGTGTGAGTAGCGGAGAAGTTGGCAAAATTGTCTCCGTGCCTTCTAGCCAGCAACCAATACTATAAATAAAAACACCTAACAGGACTGAAAATTTTACAAAGCAGTTCACAAAAAAGAAGACAGCGGGAAATACATACATAAATCAGGTCAGAGCTTCATGTACTTGCACCAAGCAAGATCTTTATATAAAATATCTTTGTATTATAATCATGGCAAACTTATATATGGGGGGAAAATGTATAACTATTTTCCATTCAAGGGGGCATGTGGATGTGTACTGTGTCTTTTGAATGCAGGTTGTGTGCAAGTAGCCATGATTGCATATTTATGGTTGTGTGACTAAATTGTGCCCTTGTGTATGCATGCCCATGAGAATCTGTTATGGAAAGTGTCCTATTACTGTACGCAGAGAAAGCACTTGTGGTCAATTCCCTGTGCCAATGATAAATCCCAGAGGCCATACTGCTATTGGAGTGTTATCATTCAAATGGTATCCTTTCTTTGACACCAAAGGGAATATCCCAAGGCCATTTCAGCATCACACTGCAAACATCATACAGTAAAGCTTTGAAGTAGCTTACGGCTGAAACCTTGTCAATACAAATCGAGTAAGATGCTGTCTGGCATTTGCCATTTCATTTTACCCTCTGTTTTCAACAGCTCAATATGCTCAACTTGCTGTTGCAGGGTGAATATTTTGAAATCCTATATTGCATGGGATTCCAGTCCTAATTCATACCAGGATTATTTGCTATGTGAGTCAGTTAACACGAAATGGAAAGGAACATGCAATGACTTATATAGTGTTTTTTGTTTTAAAGGCAAAAGCTTGAAACAAGTTTAAAAGTTATGACTCATACCAACATTAATTACACCCTTCAGCCATAACTTTATGACCACTGACTGGTCATAGTGGAGGAACACTGATTATCTTGTTACAATGGCACCAGTCAGAAATATACACTCACCAACCACTTTATTAGGTACACCTGTTTAATTGCTCTTTAACAAAAATCTGTAATCTGCCAATCACATGGCAGCAACTCAATGCATTTAGGCATGTAGACATGGTCAAGATGATCTGCTCAAGTTCAAACAGAGCATCAGAATGGCAACGAAAGGTGATTTAAGTGACTTTGAACGTGGCATGGTTGTTGGTACCAGACGGGCGTGTCTGACTATTTTAGAAACTGCTGATCTACTGCAATTTTCATGCACAACAATCTCTAGGGTTTACAGAGAATGAAAGAGAAAATATCCGGTGAGCCTGTTGATGCCAGAGGTGAGAGTAGAAGGGCCGGACTGGTTCGAGTCGATAAAAAGGCAACAGTAACTGAAATAACCAATTATTACATCTTAGGTATGCAGAACAGCATCTCTGAACGCACAACACGTCGAACCTTGAAGCAGAGGGACTACAGCAGCAGAAGACCACAGCAGGTGCCACTCCTGTCAGCTAAGAACAGGAAACGATGCTATCATATCAATATGAACAAAAGTCTCTGAGGTCTCTTGTTGAATCTATGCCACAAAGAATTAAGGCAGTCCTGAAGGCCTAGAGAGGTTGCCTCTCTAGCAAGAAGAGGCTGCTAAATGCTGTCCGGTTTTTCTTTTAAAATTTCACTACTTGTGCATTTACAGCTCTTTAGATTTGGATCAATCTTACCATTTTATTTATGCAGGGTAGACTGCAGATGAGCAGATTAGGCTGCTTTCAAGCCCTCAGACACAAAAATGTGTCCTCATTCATTTCAACAAAACCAGTGGGGACAGCAGAGGTGCCGCAATAGAGGGCTCCAAAATAAAACACAGGGTTGTACAGGTAAACAAGTTGATCTAGTTTCAAATGCTGCAAAGCTTTCAAACATCATCTGGCAACTACACTCCAAATAGAATACCTTATATTATGTAATGTGTAGCATTAAGCTAATTCTTTTACTCATGTTGCTGCAATTAACCTTTCCAGAGCTCTAACATCTTGCCTCGAAGGAGGATGAACCGCTGGGTTTTTGGGTCTGATGATAAGCCTTCCAACTCAGTACCATGGTTCGTTTGTTTTAATCTTGTCCCCATTACTGGTAGTAAAATTACAATCAGGAAAAAGAAGTGCGGGCTGCTCTCTGGCTGTGTATGAGTTGTGTGTTCTTTAGTGGCGTGAAGCTCAGAACATCCACAAGTTGAGTGTCAGCTGGCAACAGCATACTGTATTATTTACAGCTGCAATATCAGTTAACTTTTGTTTTTGTCTGCACCTGTGGCCTCTGGTCACCATAAAGCACTTTGTGAGAAACAATGTTCTGTTTTCTGATGTAAATACAATAGGCTTGACTTGGTCCTCAGTCAGCATAGCTTGTTTTCACATCTCAGGTCTCTGAGGTGCCAACATGGATCACACAAACATTTTCACCCTGACCTCCAACTGAGAACAGTCTTCCACCTTTTCTAAGGTTCATCACCTCACTATCCATGCTGACAGAAGCACTGAATAACAATAGCGCTGCACATATATGTGAAATGCTTTTTTTTATAATCAAATAAGATGACTCAAAATACAATCATGTGCTCTTTTACAACTTTGCTCACGCACACACCAAGTCACACACAGTCTTGCACTCTCCTGTGCCGTCACAAAAATGTTGACACTCTTCGACCCCTTCTGAGACACACTCTGACAAACTGCGGAGGGGAATAGGGGCAAGTTGCCCACAGCTATCACACCTCTGTCTGGCCTCATCCCAGCAAGGAGGGGCCCCAAGGCAGGCATTGGGCCAGGCCGATACCGGTTGGCTGTGTGGCAAGTCAGCCTAAAGCACAGTGGATGACCTTCACATGGGTTCAGAGGCTGTTGAGACCACAGCAGCAGTTAGTAGATGAGTAGGGAAATCAATAGGCAGTATATTCTATATGGGCTGAGCTCAAATACCAATGTCAGCTTGGCAAGCTATTCGGGATGTGAAGACTGTTAAATTAAGTCAAATGCAATTTATATGAAGTGATTTTAAAGGTGCTACAGGTAGCATTTTCCTATGTTATATATCATTGTTAGATTATGATCACTGTATTGCAAACAAATGAAACAATTTGCAGATGCAAAAATAAAAAATAAAAAAAATATTTTCCTATAATCCTGTTGAAGAACAGCATACAAGCCCCCATTTGTGCCATAAAGCAATATTTTTTGAATTTTCACACTGATGAAACCTGGCAGCACTGTTGCCTCAAAGCAAGGTTTCCTCCGGGTGCTCCGGTTTCCCTCACCATCAAAGCACAGCCGGATCCACCCTAACCCTAACCCACTGCCCACACAGGATGGGTTAAATGCAGATTCGAATAAATTTCCCTATTGAGATCAATAAAGGAGAAGCGTAAAACAACATGCCAGCCTTCGTTAGGCATTCTACCTACATGAAGCTTTGAGGATTAAAAGGTCAAACTCCACAAAACCAAAATAACTTAAATTAAAACAATAACAGTAAAGTTATCACTTTTATGTGACCCCCCCCCTCCTTTTTCAAAATCTTTCTATAAAGGGGGTGAGATGATGAGATCCAATGTGACAAAGGGTGTAAATGTATCGTTTTAAATCATTTTCAAAAGGGCTTTTTATTTACCTCAGGGTTCTGACCTTTCCATTATAGCCTCAGAGGGAGCTATTCCCCTCATAATGCAACGGACTACAAAAATACACCTGTCAATGCTAATGCAAGTAATGTTAAGGTAGTCTCCCATCTTGCACCTGTTCTTTATAAGCACTAGTAGCAGTACACTTTCAAAGCTTTAACTTTAACAAAATTCTACACTTTTTGTGTAGCAGTGGTGTGTTAGCATTAATTATTAATATTATTATTATTATTATTATGAATACGGTCACTTTTGACTCTCCCAAATTAATTGAATCAACCTCTATGAACTTTAATGTTCACCATCAGAGTCTGTAATACCTATAAACAGGTAAACAAAATACTGTCAAAATATAGTCGTAAAAATTTTTGCCTATAAAATTTTTATTTTTTATGGTTTTCATCACTTGTTGCAAAATAACATTACAATAACGTTCATTTCATACATTTTCCTTTTTTAATTTCTATTTAATTTTAAGACATTCAAATACATTTTCATCAAGCTTTGTGGATCATTGTAAATATTGGGGATTTCAAGGTTTTCTCTCTGCATGGAAAATGTAGGTGCCAATTGTCTTCATACAAACAAAAAATCTAATGTTGCTATTTATGCTATTTACCCTTTTCTGTCTACATGACACAGTAACGAGTCATTTCACTTTTCGGTCTACTTTTTTGTCTAAATGCTCACTGCCTTCTTCCTGGGTAATTTTCTGACACATTAACGTGTCATTTTCACCTTTCTATCTACATAACACATTAAACACAACCGAAAATGACATGTTAATGCGTCATTGTCCCTATCTGTCAACATGACGTTAACATGTCATTTTCACTATTCTGTCAACATAATGTGTTAACGTGACAGAAAATGATGTGTTAACGTGTCATTTTCACGTGTCTATCTACTTTTCTGTCTACACATTCACTGCTTATTTCCTGGATCATTTTCTGTCATGTTAACCTGACATTTGACCTTTTCTGTCTACATGATGTGTTAACATGACAGAAAAGATGCAGGTAGGAAGCAGAGAGCAATAAACACAAACGTAGACAGAAAAGGGAAAATAGCGTGTTAATGTGACAGAAAAGTATGTCATCTTCACTTCTGTGTCTACTTCTCTACATACTATACATGCTCACTGCTTTCTCCCCATATACTTTTTTGTCTACATGCTCGATGCTTATTTCACTTTTACATTCACATTCACATTTTCTTCTGCCATGTTAATGTGTCATTTTCACCTTTCTGTCTAGTATCAGTGATGATGTCCTATAACAATGCAAGAGAGCAGAGTGTATAATTAGTGATGTGGTGTGATTGGACAGTGATCATCCCAGAGCAACATTAATTATGACGTTGTAGGAACAACACTATCCATGGCAATAATGGTAATTATTGTGTAATGCAATATTGAATATGAACAACAGCGAGAGCAGTAAATATAGTAGTGAAAATTTGTGTATTAAATGACATCCCTACATAGAAGAAGCAAAAAAAAACTGCAGTTGAGTATTGCAACAGTACACATAAAACAATATAGGTGTTATATAGAAGTATAGAAAGCAAAACAGTGGCTGACGTGATATTTTCCGCATAGACTACATCACATGGTAGTGAAAATGTAAAACCTGGAGGTCCCAGAGAGGACAGGATTATCATTGTGGCAAAAGTGCACTGAAAGTCACTAATCGTGCTAACTAAAAGGTACCAAAGGAGACAGAAGAGAGATTTCCATAACAACATAATAATCTATATAACAATGTATGTAATTTATGTTTTGCAGTAAAACACAATACCTGCAGAGCCCAAGGACCAAGCAGAGTATGTCAGAACTGTTTATCCATTCAACCACACCTGAAGGAGGCAGGGAAACTTCTGACCCTAGAACAATGCTTTTGCAATGAATTTGCTGTAGTGAGGACATTGCCTGAATTGCCAAAGATTTGATTAATTTAAAGGCGAGCATTCAGTGAAGCAGTGGAACTTCTTAATGTGTCACCTGGCACTTTGGAGGGGAAGCGACCATGATTAACAGCACAGGTGGTGGACCTCATTGACTTTACAATCCAAGGCTTTTATACATGCAAAGCACATTTTTATTCCCATTTAAGAGAGAGTGAGACGGAGAGAGCAAGAGAGAGAGATGGCCACAGTTAAGATGTGTGATAAGTAGTGCTTCTCCTGTATGGAAAGCAAAGGTTAGACATCTACTGTAATGGGGTCAAAAGAGGAAAGGGAAGACATATCCTAACAGAGGGAGAGCAAGGGCATCTCTGAAGCTTAACAGCCACTAGTAAGTAATCACACACACACACACACACACACACACACCTCCAACTTCGGCTACAAGCGTGGATATTGGACCCGGTACTGGTCTACTCCTCTTTGCACTTGCCATTAGTGCGTTTTCCAACCCAGTTAGCAAAGACCTCAGAGCTCAGCACTAGAGTAAAAAGTGGCACTCTCGGCTCAATCTCGGTGTTGAGCTGACTACAGCTGAATAACCGATTCAATATTACATAACAGACATTTGGAAAGATCCGTGGGCCAGATTTGGCACGTTTATTCCTAAGGCAAATAGTCTTCAGACACGAGAATTTGTGAGATTTTGATATAGAATCTCAGGTTATTTCAACATTGAGCAACAGGGTACCTTTTTTTTTAGGTATTAATAACAAATGTTATGACTATTTCTTTTCTTTTAAACTATAAGCCTCAGGATGTAAGAAATATCAAATAATTATTGCAAAAGCCTTCACAGGCAGTTTTCCAGCAATGCTTTGGTCAGTCATTCTACTGCCAGATTCATCCCACAAGCAGCCAGGAATTCATCAGTGAGCAGAGTTAAAAATGTAATAGAAATACAATATTTAATTTCAACACTGTAGGCAAATTTCACAGAGTCCGCTAAAGAACAACAGTCCTAGGACTGCTTAGGGTTTTGTATCTTACTCATAGACATTTCAGCAGGTGGATATAGTATGGAGGCTGGAGGCTCCCTGTGTGATGTTTGAAAAAGGATCCTGCAAGGATTCAGTAGAATGGTGGGGAAGACTTTTTTATAGTTTAAAAAACTACTCAATGAGGAATTAATGATGTTTCATAGATATTGCCTTTGGCTGTTTTATATATTTCGATACGTTTTCCAATGTATTATTACGAAATCCTATGTTGACAATATAAATACGTTGATAGAACTATTTTTTTTTATTACAATACAATTTTATATTTAATTACATTCATATATAGTTAATTTTATTTATTATTATTATTATTATTATTATT
>JAVQJD010055816.1:0-29338 GCA_036023655.1 Nannoperca australis
ACCAGTTTGAGATTATTTGAGGTTTGTGACATGGCACGTTATCCTGCTGGAAGTAGCCACCAGAAGATGGTACACTGTTCATAAAGGGATGGACATGGTCAGCAATAACACTCAGGTAGCTTAAAAACAAAAAGGTACACCAAATTCTGACCCTGCCATCCGAATGTTGCAGCAGAAATCGAGACTCATCAGACCGGGCAACATATTTCCAATCTTCTACTGTCTAGTTTTGGTGAGCCTGTGTGAATTGTAGCCTCAGTTTCCTGTTCTTAGCTGACAGGAGTGACACTCTGTGTGGTTTTCTGCTGCTGTAGTCCATCTTTATGGTTATTTGTAGTAAGTAGTTACTGTTGCCTTTCTATCAGCTCGAACCAGTCTGGCCATTCTCCTCTCACCTCTGGCATCAACAAGGTATTGTTGGCCACAGAACTGCCGCTCACTGGATATTTTGTCTTTTTCGGACCATTCTCTGTAAAACCTAGAGATGGTTGTGCGTGAAAATCGCAGCAGATCAGCAGTTTCTGAAAGAATCAGACAACAACCATGCCACATTCATTCAGATTGTCTCGTTCATGTCTACATCCCTAAATGCATCGAGTTGCTGTCATGTGATTGGCTGACTAGATATGAACTAAAAGTTAACGAGATGTTGAACAGGTGTACCTAATAAAATGGCCGGTGAGTGTATATCAACACCGTCTTCACCTCCACCTGTTCATCTCTCTTTATAATATATATTATTATTATAAAAAATATATGTTATAATATTTTTATGAGTAATATTTGGACAGCTTTTGTCAGGTGGTGTTGGCCAAAGTAAAATAGAGTGTGTCTGTCGGTTCATTACCAGGGGCAGTCCAAGAGCTGCTGTCTTAGTAAATAAGCGCTGAATACAAACAGACTTTGCGTAACGCCATTTTCTTAGTAAATCTGGCCCGGAGACTATTAGATAGCAAAACACAACTACAAAAGGAAATAACAGCTCAGTCATTCTTAGAATATAGTTCATGGTGGCAATATTCAATACATACTGTTAGAGTAATTTACCTTAAGACAGTTAGGATGAACAATCTCATTGCAGATGGAGCACTCCATGAGCATAAGGTTAAACTTCTCTTCCTCATCCTCCACTGTGTCCTCTTTCCCTGCCTCTCCACAGACAAGACACACTGCTGTGTGGGGCAGCACAGGCTGGAGAAGAAAACAGAGGCTGGAAGATTATACTGCTGTTTCAAATGAATATCCTCTTTTCTTAGAATCCTTAGTTTACTTAATTCTAGTCCCGTATTTTACATCAATGTAGAAGCCAATTAATACAGAAGAATAAGATGTATTCTGTTAGTACTGCTTTCTTTCATTGATTAGTTATTGTTGCACATTCAAAATCACTACCAGCCTAACATTTGTAGTCTGCGACCGTGGTTTATAGTGAACATTTGACTTGATTTGCATTTGATTATAATCACTGAATTCCATATGTCATGGACTTAACGTCAGCTAGCAAACAAGCTAGTTGCAGTACTACCAACAAATGGGAAGATTTGGCACAACATACTGTGAGAAACTGTGGCATATACTTAGCTCTGAGCAGCATTAGGGTAAGTGAACATCAAGAGTGGGCTAAGCATATTGGCATATCTTAAAAGTGGGACACAGTTGCTAAAGAGCTTAAGACCGCAAGTGTGGGATATTGGCAGAGATTCCAAGTCTCTCTCACTTTATAGCGGTCAATCATTCAAACTAAATTGTCGTCAACGTCTATATACAGTATGTTGCAGAAACAATCAAAGCCAGTCTCTATCCATGGGGCTGAAACATTCAAATGCAGTCGCTGTCTCTCTCTCCACGGGCCTCTGTAACTACTGCTACAGCTGCTATTACCTAAGCTACTACTTGCAATATTAATATTAAATTGTGTCTATTGTGTCACTACCATAGCAACCACCTGGAAGCAGCCAAGCAATCACCTTTGCACTGCCCTAGCAACCATGTTGATCACACTAGCAACAACCTCACAACCATGTGAGCACAGCAAAAACCAAGTATTCTAAATTAAACAAAAGCCACAACCATTGAGCAATTATACACATACGAGATAGATACCACTCTCATAAAGTTAGAGCCAGGCTTAGCATAAAGACTGAAAACAGGGAAAACGGCTAGTCTGACTCTCCAAAAAGTTCCCCTAACAGCACCCCTTATGCTCACTGACTAATGCATCGTATTTCATTTGTTTAATCTGTACAAAAACCAAAATTTAAAGACAACAATTTGTGGAACGGTTACGTGCTGGAAGCATTGCTTTGCCAGGTGCCTGGGAACCTCAAGGTGACGACAACACTCCAGAAAATCACAAGAAGTCATTTCTAGTTCGGTGTGGAAACAGACAACATATAATGTGTTAATTAGTGCCTTTGGACAGAGCCAGGCTAGCTATTCTGCTAAGTTAAACTAATCACAAGATAGCTGTAGCTTCAAATTTAGCATACAAACATGAAAATGGTTACGGTCTTCGAATATAACTCTCTGCAAAAAAGCGAATAAGCACATTTCCCAAAATGTCAAACTACTTCATGTGCGTATCACAAGAAAATTCACTGGGAACATTTTGAACAATGAACTCACTGCAATGCACTGCCTCATGATGCACGACTGTTTCATACGGCCCGGCCCACCAAACTTCTTCATGTCTTTACAGAAGTGGCACTCTCCACACTCTGTCCGCAGGCATGCCTCACACTTCCGACAGCGCGTCCTTCTCCTCCTGGCACCAGATGTTCCCCGACTAGCTGACAGCTTGACTGCTGATGCAGGAGAAGCTGCCATCTTAGGTTTCGGCCGGTTAGGAGGCCGGGGCTGAAAGGATAAAGAGGATACAGTGTCAAGTGCCGAAAATTGTAAAAAGCCAACAAATATTACACAAACAGGTATCTAAATATCAGACAAATTAGAATAGTTTGTATCAAAAAACAATTTCCCTTCTGGGATTAATAAAGTATTTCTGATTCTGATCTGATTCTGATATTCTAACATATAAGGCAATGTGGCAAATATAAGTGCATTCATATTGTAATATGTGTAACATGCATTATTAGCATACTGCAGATGCTTTAGAAGCATTATCTCACTACATATTAAATTATCAACAATTTTATCAATTGGTCAATTCTGTGATTCCCCTTAGAATTACTTAGAATTAAGTAAAAGAAAGGCATTACGCTCTGAAGGGCACCTCAATCTAATGTTGTGAATTACATTGCATTTAATTTAATAATGGCACTATGGCTCAATAATAAGCACTTACAATCATGTTATGTAATAAGAAAAGACCCACAACAATATGTTAAATTAAACAGAGGTCAGTGTTATGGTGGATGTAGGCGGCAGTGCCTAATCCTGTCTTTGCTCTTTTTTAAGTCTGGGTCAATACTTCCAAACACAGACACATGCCAAAAAGAAACCGCATCTGCATCCATATATGAATACACGTAGAACACATATCCACAAACACAAATGTGATCACACCATGCTGTGTATAAAATCATTTTTCATGGCTGTTAAAGCACAGGATCCAGGAGAAAACAAACACATCAAGAATGTCCCTGGAGGCATCTTCCAAATTTAGCTCTCCACTTGCTTGCATGTTTCTACTTCAAAGAAAAACTGCACTTATGGCTACATTTCACACATGGATCACTAGGATGCATTATTCTGTGTTAGGGAGCGAGGGAGCGCGCAGACTGGTTTATAACAGTAGACATTAAATATGCTCTATTTAATACAACTGGGAATGGAGATGAGATGCCTTTGATCTCCATCATTGTTGTTCTTGTGTTATATATCCTGCTCCTTCTCAGGCTCAGAAGCCAATCAAACAATATATTTTTAACATGCAAACCACATGTAAAAATGCTGCCAAACGTGCAACGTGAGAAAATATGTGGAAATGTATGAGATGAAAAACACAAGAACAGGGGGTGCAGAAGACTGCCGCTCTTGGAAATGAAGATCGGATTTCTATAGTTACATCGGCAGTGCAGATTTTCCTAGCGTCAGCATAGCAACAGCCACGTCCCATTCCCTAACAGAACAGTCTATGACACACAGACTTGTAACCAATAAGAACTGTAATGAGAGTCTCTAACAGAAAAAGAAAGCAGGCTCAATCTTAAGCATATTACAATAATTTATTCAAACAAATGCCGTGAAACAGACTGACATAGGCAGGCAGATATGTGGTTAACAGACAGGATTAGAGTGAGATATGGGGGGGTATGCTGCACTAGACTGTTGTGGGGGTATTCGAGGGGATTACAGACAGGAGTCCACGTGAAGAACACTGAAAGGAGACCAAATATCCCAGAAAAAGACACTGTGTTCTAGCGTAAGCACCAACATCTGCAACCCTGACAAGAGGTCAGAGTTATATTCAATGTCAGATCACATTAAATAACAGGGAGCCAGACACTGCAGTGTGTTCTGACTTTATTACTGTCTGATTACACCTGTAACTGAAACCACAGGTGTAGAAGGCAAATGAAAAAGATACTTGAGATAGCTGTCCATATAGTCCCTTAAATCCCCTCTAAACACCCCCCCCCCCCCAGTCTGCTAAGTGAGTGATCTCTAAAGCAGATATCCCTCTGATGCTCAGAATGAAATGACAGGAGAGGTTGACAACAACACTACCAGAGAAATCAGCTGCCGCCTGTCAGTCTTAGTAACTGCTCTCTTTCTGTCTCAGGTTTCAAGTGTTTTTTAATGATATCTAAACTATGACCAGAAAATACGGTAGCAGTTCGGTCTAGTTTAGCATTAGTAGCTGTCGTATCACAGCTCTTTACAGCACATACACACGTCCTGTTTGTACAGGAATAAGGACAGTACAAGTAATCAACTAGTAATTTCTTGGCTCATTCAGCTGTGACACGTTAGCAGACTTTAATGTTCACTGACAGCGTTGAAACCTCTTGAGCTACTGGGGAGAACAGTGGAAGTCAATGTGGTGTCCTATACCGACATAAAACAGGCAAATGCACCGTCTCATTTTTGTGACGTTTCTGAAATTATTGAGCAAAATTCACGATTTCTCTTTCCCTTGTCTAGAAATACATGTGGAAACAAGTGACCTGGCAAAAAAAAAATTGGGTTCAGAAGTTCCTGGAGGGATTACTTTCCTGTTAAGCTTTAGAGGTGGCATATGTTGTCAAGCTAAAAACCGGTGATTGCTCGAGCAGACAGTGTGTAGCCTTTAGCCCAGGTTTTACATGTGGCAAAAGGAAAGTGGAACTAGTGCTACACACCAACTCCTGTAAAACCTCTAGAGTGTAGTGTTACTCAGAAGCGGAGGACAGAACAACAGGAACAATGTCAATCGGTGAGAAAACTTCTTAAAGAGTGTGCAGAGCATGCTGTTGAGAATATACAGTACAAGCAGGTTATTGTGGCAGTTCAATTAAGATGCTGCGCTACCTCAAATCTTAATAATTACTCCGCCTGCTGTGGACAACTTACATCAACATACAGTGTGTCACATATTGATATTGGCATATTTCATTGATTGTTCAAATAGTTAAACTGTGACACCAGGGTTGTGTGCATTTACATGACTGGAAGAAACAGAACTGAAAATGATATTTGCCAAAAGAGTCATCTGCAGTTAATGTTTTTCAAATTCAAATTCGGCCACAGAATCACTGGGAGGGGGTGTGGCTCCGAGTTAAGTAGAAGAAAAATATTTAAATTAATAAAACACATTTCTTGCTGTGTAAGCAGGTCTCATCTTGGATCTTCCAGCCATTTACACGGAACAATATTGAACAATCCTTTCATAAAAGACTTATTCTCATTAACAATAACCTTTTTATGTGTTGCTGTCAAACACATTCTAACGTGCACATATGATGCTTTTACAATCACACCATGAAAGATTCATCTCCTGCATCTACGTGAATTCCCATTCCTCTGCTTCTCTGCTCTGAAACAACCAATAGCAGCCCTCGGGCTCTGAGCTACATAAACACAGCCTTCTCCTATTGCTGGTTTTACCTGACAAAAAAACACAAGCATGCACACGCACGCGCACACACACACACACATACACACAAACAGCAAACCTATTAAAAAAAAAAACAAAGGGCAAAAATCAAAGAGCAAGCACAGTCTGAATCAATGCATTTCTCTCCAGGTAGCTCCATTTCCTCGCTGCCCTGTGATGCTGCACACTGCTCTATCTGGCACAAGCATTCCTCTGGTGGCCTCACTATGCCTGCCTGCAGGGGTTTGGTGTGCTAACCTGCTCAGTGTCTGAGTCGTAGTCCTCATCATCAGCGCTCAGCGACATGGCCATGGCTGGTTTTCACACACCGTCCAGCTCACAGCAAACTGACATGGCTGCAGTCTCCTCCTCCTTCTACTCCTGCTACCGCTGTCTGGCCTACAGCCCTCCCTCCTACTCCAAAGCTCCACAATACCACAAGCAGATGTAGGAAACACAGACAAGCCTGCCTCATTAATATGCATCGACTCCCTGAGAGAGGGGAGGGGAGCTGGGAGGCAGGGGGGGCCAATGGGAAGCCTCGGTGCATCCGAATATATACTGGGGGACTCTGCCTCTATCCAATGAGGAGAGACAATGCAGAAAAGGTGTTGTCATATTCATGAGGAGTATCGCAGGGAGAGGAGAGCAGGCTCCGCACAGCCAATAGAGCCAGATGGCATCTCATTACAAAAGGCAAACACAAAGAGGCCCCACAACCAGCAGCTGGCCTTTGGGGCGACGGGTGGGGGTGATCCAGAGGGCCAATGAAACCAAGAGATATCACTTTCATACATTCATATACAACACATCGCACTCCAACACCCGCCTATTGCACACCTCGTGCATTTGTTTTGACTATAAATTATTAATAAAAAATGCAAATGCATGAACAATATAGAACATATAAAACACACATTCAGTGATCTTAAATAGAGTCAAACATGAAAAGACATTTTACTAATTCAAAGTTACATTTTAGCTGATGTGCTTGAGCACATACAGCATTTTTCACCACCATTATATAATCAACTCTCCACATTTTTACATATTTTAACGCAATGCAAGAAAGAGAGCCTTGGGAATTATCGCTGTACACCTATGCATCATTTCAAGTATCATCAAATATTTTGTCCCTTACAACAAGGTCTTTTTATTTATTTTTTTACATTTAGTCAATGAAGGTAAAACCCTTGATTTTTTGATTTTGGCCTCCTGCTCAGTCAAGAACTGATAAAATCAAGGAGGATACAGATGACATGTGATATATGTGGTATCAAATAATGTAGACGTCAAAAGCACTTCAATTATATTTTGTTGAGCACACCGATGCCCAAAAGGGACATGCATATTATGATATTACTTAAGTACTAGTACTTAAGTAATGAGCGTCTGCACTGACTGAAAAATATGACTGCAGGAGAAAAAACTAACCATAAACACAATGACTATACATTCCGTAAATATTCACACCAGTCAGAATAACATTTGATAACAATATGAGCCCCAAGTACAGCTGAAGCGAAACAACAAGCATGTAAGAAGTGAAACAGTGAGGAGCGCTAGCAAACATAAGTTTTAAAAAGCTCGTTATTTGCTTGATTAGGCAATACTACATCCTGTTAAGTCAAAATTATGCAAAAAAGTACATCTACTGCTCCAGGGAAGGAATGCAATGAGTGTCGCAGCAAGACAGGGAGGAGAGAAGAAAAGGGACTGAAAATGATGAGGAGACTAAAGGAAACTATTAAACAGTAGGAAGAGAAAAAGTTTTTAAAAAATCACCATCCACTCAATGTAAGTCTTTAAAAAAAAACTGCACTCTATACTTGCACTGGACTACGAAGGCTTCTCAATATACCTCCCTAAAAGTAAAAAATATTTCAAATGGCTCCATTCGTGTTGAAGACAAAGTGCTGCAAAGTGTTGTTGCAGAAATGTTGTAGCACTACAAAGTCAAGCGACAGGTGCATGGGATCAAGACGCTGTCAATCACTAATATATAATTAATATAAGTTTTCTATTTTGTTAAGTGATCAACTCTAAATCAAATGTGTATCAAGTGTGTATCAAGACCCAAATAAAGATTAAGAACAATGTTCAGAGCAAAAGCAATAAAATATTCTCACCTTTATAGTTTTCTTGGGCCAGTACACCACAGGAACTCCAGTGATGGCTAATTTGGGGTCATCATCCGCATGTTCTTTTAAGACAACCTAGAGAAGCCACGGAGAACAAATAAAATGCCAAAGAGCACTCGGTCAAGTCTGTTGAAAGATATATATTGCGCAAACTTGTTAATGTGTCGTCTTTTTTGTTTCGTACCTTCATGTCCTCCAGCAGGGCTTGTGGGTTCTCTATTCCCTCTGGAACACATTTCTTATTTTCAGGGAGTGACTCCAGCTTCTCCACCAGCGTCCTGAGTCCGCTCAGCTCGAATTCGGTCAAATGCGTCCATTTATTCGGAGACTCCGAGGCTGGAGAGTCAGAGGGGGTTTGGGGGAAATCTAGAGAGGTGGAGCCGGGATTACAGCTGTCCTCAGAGTCAACAGACAAAACAGCTTTGAGGTGTTGGCCCCTCCGGTTGTCCGGAGAACACGGGCCATCCTGGGCAACTCTTTCTGATTTTTCACCCTGGTCATCCCTGACCTGAGTCTCACATGAGTCCTCATTCATGTCCTGGCTCCTTGAGTCAGAGGAGGGGCTCTCTGTGTTGGCCTTTGTCTCAATGTCTGTTGGGACAACATGAGATAACAATAGCTATATCAAATGACTTATTATGCACTGTTTGCCTTTGTATTGCATATGAGTGCCATCAGCTGCAGAAATAATATAACAAGCAAGAGCAAATAATGACTTGTATGATCACGCATGGCACTGAAACAGCATGCATGATGCGTTTGATTGCAAACACAGCAGGTAAAGCTTGTGTATGTCCTATAATAATGAGCAAAAAAAGATATTTCTTAATTACTTTAGGAGCACCAGGGGGGGGGACATTCATACATTTGTTCATAGCTTAACAAGTTTTAGCTGGCTTTGTTCTTGTGTCCTCCAGCAGAAACAACACCAAAGATGCCTATTTCCTCACTATACGTGGGCAAAGACAAGGTCCGTACACCGCTCCTTCAAATCTAATCTTAATGTGTTCACAAGTGAAATAAAGCTATGTTCATAAATGGAGTGAGACTACATTTAATAAGCGATTTAATAACTTGAGAGAGCTAATTACAACCGCAGTACAAGATTTTGAAAAGTATCTGGGGACACACAAGGAGATATTACAAAACAGCTGCATTACTTAATTTCACTCACCCATTGCCACAGGCTCTTTGCGGATCTCCTGAGAAAAATAGGACCGTTTGGTCAAGCAGTGCAGGTACCTCTCCAGGACATACCAGCAGATCTCACAGTAGAAGGGGAAACGGAACTTGGAATGAACCTGAAGACAAGGACAAAACCTATTTTTTACATGCATTCAAGTTATCGAATTATTGTTGATTTCTTAAATGTCATGAAATTTAATCAGAGGGTGGTTGACACAGCTTCACATACAAACATGTCTGTAAAACTTGATTTCTTGCCAACAACAACCAGAGTTCTGTGTGTGTGTGTGTGTGTGTGTGTGTGTGTGTGTGTGTGTGTGTGTTGTGTGTGTGTGTGTGTGTGTGTGTATCTGTTTCTCTGGCAGCAGCAGCAGTGTAAAGTGATGACAAGGCTAAGAGATTATTACTCCATCACTCCAGACGCTCCTCCCATGCACACAAACAAATATGCTCACTGCTTCAGGAACAGGCTGCAGTCTCAACAGGCATAAGGTCCTTGAGATGTGATTATTATTCTTTTGAAGAAATACAGCTATTTTTACCTAAGAGCTTTGTAATATGTAATATGGACTTTGGTGTACCACAGCTCACCACCCTGATGTCTTGAAAGAATAATTATTTTGTTAAGAAAAACTAATTTAATCCAGAATTAACACATAAGTGATACTACCTTCCTCTGTATGCAGTAATCAAATATATTTATTGAAATATTTACCTTTTTTGGTTGTATAATCACAAATATTTATGGCCAACACTTCTCAAGCTTTCTATCTCAAGCTACCAACATTTCACAACAAACAAATATATTTAGTATTATATAACAAAGGTATTGTTCTTGGGCTCCCATGTATCTTACTGACGATTACATTCATATTTATTGTCATCTTGTCACCCCCAAATATATTGCCCTTTGACTCTTTTCCCTCATTTCTCTTTCAGTCTCAACATATTCCTCCTCCACCTCTGCTTCATCTCTCATTCTCCTGTCTCTTGCAGGTGAACTCTTCACCTTCCCCTTGTTCTCCCGAGAGACTCAATTCCTCCCGGGTAAAGTTTTCTGCACTGCAGTGCAGGCCAGAGTTCAGCCACACACTGGAGAGCACAGCAAGACTCCTACCTTAGTCCTATTCTCTATCTCATGGATGGTGAGCTGCATAGGAATGTTGAAGCTGTGCAGAATGTTGCCTCCGAAGACCAGTGTGTCCTCGGGAGTGTAGACCGCATGAATCCACCCTTCATTACAAAAAAGAAATAATATGTATAAAGAGATAAGGAACATAAAGAGGATTCATGCTAACTCACATAGATGAATAAACTGTATAATAGTCGGGTAAGGCTTAGAATTACAGTTCATTGAAGCGGCAGCTAATCTCTTCCTGCTGGCTACTTTAAAACAACCATGCCAACACACCAGATGGGATGAAGAAGGTGTATCCTTGCTTAAGCTCCACTCTTTGGCATCCATCAGCTCGGTCTCCCAGGAAGATATCACTCTGCTTGCCCGACAGGACCCAGTCCTCATAAAGGGCAAGGTTATGAGGGGTTGGAGGCACAAGCCAAAACACCTGAGGAGGAGCAGATTTTGTATTTAGAGGTTATACTGCAGTCGCGGCCAGGTTAGGTGAAACACCAACTCTGAAACTGTAAGAAATATTTTTTTGAAATGTTACCACACATGCATTTTCTTAATTTCTCCCCTCAATGTTCAATGAAAGGAATACTACAAAATATCTGATTTGATATAAGAGACTATAATGGACTTACTTTTTGTCCCTTGAATACATGATACCAAACAGAGGTTCCCCCGAAATCAATGTGGAAGTCTGTATAGCATCCCTTCACGCTCATCAAACAATACCTATAGCAGGAAAAGGAGATAACAATATAAATCAAGAGAATGGCATTGTAGATGAGGATGTGCATCCCAGACATCCATAAAAACCACAGCTCAACCAATTAGAAAGTAGCATCCAACCTAGAAAACAATGCAAAAAATCACTAACAGGACCACAACATAGAAAATTGTTCACAATAGGACATCGCTCCTCTGGAAATTAATTAAGGAATGATTAGCACTCCAAGACATAAATGATTCAGTAATTTAGCTAGATGGGAGCAGATCTATTTATCAGGGAAAAAATGTAACCAATGAGGTGTGTACAGATTATGATTATACAGTATTATGTCATGCATCCCACACAGAGATGATGTGACAGATCTGTGAAACAAACGAGGAGCAACGAGTGAGCCCGTATCTTTATTAACTCTGCCAAATTACCTGTCAGTCAAACACACAGAACAGGCCGCTGTCCAATCTTTGAAAATGTTTGACTGCTAATTGGCAAAAGTTTTCTAATTCAAACCACTGACCCAAGCTAGGGAAACAAATGACTTTGACGAAAGCTAGGATGAAAACTGAGCACATTACACCTTTAAGTCAGATATCATTTTGCTTATATGAGAAAAAACTGTGAATTCCAGCTATAATAATTACAACAATGACATTGACGCATTTGACATTCTTGATAAATAAATACAATGTTAACACTGGTGAAAAGACAAATAAGTATAATCAAAATCTTCCCCAGTACTTTGCACCTCTGTGACGTAGTAATTACATGCCAACAGAGATTGAAAGACAACATGGATTGTTTTTCAGGCAACATTGAGACAGGTAGCAATTTACAGGGAAGCCTTCAAAGTTCAGCCTGCTTGTGGAAAAAAAAAAAAGCATGAGAAAAGATGTTTGAAATGTCGCAACAAAATAAGTGTCTTCCAGGGTTAAGCACGAATGCAGACACTTGGAAACAGCATATTTTGTATTTATATAAAACAGAGCAGACACTAATTAAGTACTGGTTTCTGCATCACGTCTGTACCGACACCAAGCATGTAACAGAATAACAATGGCTAAACTACCCGCTAGCGGTGACAGTAAAATGAAAACTGTCTGTGTCTGCACTGTCTGAAATGATAATGGACACGATTTGTTACTGGATATCTTTATTTATTCCAGCCCAATTTCTACTGCCAGCACTCATAAAGCTATGAGCATGATCCAACCAATCAAAAATAATTAATTAAATATAATTAAATATAACTCGGCAGAGGGGCAGAAAGTGGGGTTGGTTAGTTTGTGTGTCTGTGTGATGGGAGGAAATACGAGCCATTCAAGTTAAAAAGAAAGGCACAATTGGTTTAGACTCTTAGCTACAGTATGCACAAATACTGACAGCTGATTGGCTGAGAGGTGTCAGTGCAGTCACACTACAGTTGTTATAAAACCATCCTCCACTGTGGAAAACTCTGCTGCCTAGCAACAATCAGGAGCACGTACAGGAGATGGATAACACCGACTGTATGCAGAGCTCTAGGGTGATGGAGCGATACATGAGACATTCAGACGGGAGGGAAATTTGTATTTAGTGCCAATTTTCTTCTATATCTTGCTCTACAACTTTCTTTTTATGCAGCCCAAGAGAGAGTTTTGTAAAACCCGAAACACAATCCTGTGAAGTCATACCTTTGCACTTTAGGGTACTTCATCTCTGAGATTACATTGGTGGCTTCTGTTTGGCTGTGTTTCAGATCAGGAGGCCACATGTTGTCCACCCAGTCGACCTGATCCACCTGTGAGAGCGACCAAAACGGCACTTTAAGCCATCGTGAATGTGATACCTTCATGAAACCCTTCACAACATCACGCAGAGAGTGTCATGTGATATTACCACTGTGGGCCGCTTGATGAGGTTCTCCAGCTTAGTGTGGCTGAACTCTAAGCTGATGACATTGAAGAGTTTGTCCCGCTCCTCCTCCGGTGTCTCATAATAACGGACAAACTGAGCCATGCTCATTTCAGAGCCTTTCTGAGTGCTCACGTCCATCACATCCACAGACCGACGGCTGCCTGCAAGCAACGACCAGGACAAAAGTCGAAATTAACCAATATGAGCACTTCCACTGTCATTAACATGCAATTCAATCTGCCTGTAAGCGTGTCTAAAAACAACCCCACATGCTATTGTGAGATGCATACAGAGTGGACTGTCGGCATTTGACAGATTTCATCATGAAGTAGCTCATGGCTAGTGCATGCAATTCACCATCTCCCCCACTAGATGGAGCAACTAGACCCCAATCGTGTTTTGACTTTATTTCTGTCACTCTTCACTTTACACTGTTTTGGTTTTTTTAAGTGCAAAATAACTGATGGAAGAATATTTTGTTTTTAAAAGGAGTACATAGAATACCCCACAATATGAGATAGCAGACACGAACACGGACACATACTATAATTGCCATCACACATATGACAATGTTATATGACAGACAGACAGACTTGCGTGTGTCCTTATTTGTAAATTATGTCCATCTGCCTAATTAGTTTTTGGCAATACATAAAAGGTTTTGTTGCTTACTTCTTCTCCTGCTAGGTGCAACATTTTACAAAACACTGCACCTTTTATTCAGTTTATTAACTTTATTCTACTATGCAAAAGTGTGGCTCTTTACAATTTCTGCCTTTTAGCTGATAGGAAACATGTTTGAACTTCCTATCCCAATCAACCCTACAGAATCCGTCATAGTTGGGGTAGTTTAAACCTCTTTCTTTGCAGCTTTGTAGCTTCCACAATCTGTGCAGTGGAAGTAAAGGTGGTTATGGATACTTGGAGACTACATGATACTTTTAGGACACTTGAGATGTGTTTTTTTTGGGAGGGTGGCTCCAATCAGCATGATTACTCCAGCCTCTCACAACTGTTTTACTGCAAATGTTTGTTATCTGGCATGACTATTACAAATTATTTAGAATTTCCCAAAAGCTGAAACTCAACGACCTCTCTTGTTTTAACTCCACTAGCTCTTGTTCACTCAATCAGCAGCTGGGATACTTTCAGTATTCTAGCTTTGGTTTTTTTTTTAACCACTCTTATTGCTACATTAATAATCATTCATGCATATCTTTGTGTGTGTGTGTGTGTGTGTGTGTGTTTCATTATACTTACCAACCAATCCTTTAATTTCACTAACTGTAAATTCTGGATCCGGCATTCTGTGTAAATATAAGAGAGGGATGTATGTCAAATGGTTAAAAAGATAAATATACAAGAAATATAGAGTGGGTTCAATCAACACGATAAAGCAGGTTATTCTTAATAACTATGTGTGAACTGGTGAATTCAGAAAAGTGGCTTCTCACCTGATCCCCAGTCCATCTTTCTCTTTAAAAATGAGTGGGATCCTGAGAGCCTCCCTTTGCACATATGCATAGGAGAAGTCTGCAAGACAGTGGGTGTGTGGTCCAGTCAACAGCATTTAGGAAAGCAGATTTATTGTGAGAAAGACATGCGATTTTGCCAATCAAGGCCAAATCATAATATATCATAAACAGTAACAACAGCTTATCAAAAAGAAAATAGGATGCGCTGTGTGCTACTTTACCTTTACCCTCCATCAGGTGGACAAATTGCGCGCTGTAACTGTCGCTGGCAAGCTTTTCCTCCACACTGAAACCTCGGATGTTTGCAATTTCTTCAACGTCGGACAAATCCTCGTTTTCGTCGTACATCCTCCGGCAGATGGAGCGCTGCCATTGAAAACGACATGATTCACATGACAAAACTGCGACACGCTTGGAAAGCAAACTCTTCCTGTCATAACTCTGCAGAAGCAGACTGGTGTTAAATCACTCAACATTCATTTTATTTCTAACTTTGAAACTGTACTAAGGGTTCATAGTCAGTGTTTAGATGGCACGTTTCTATAGTAGCATCGTTTGTTTCTTAAATGTAACGTCAAGTACAATAACCATTAAACGACGACTTGTCCTGGGAAAAGACAGATGTTGGTACGTTATTTCATAACGTTAAATGTAAAATGTTTGCAGGATTTCACTGATCTAACAGAGATGGTGGTTTATCTTGTTGGAACAACCGTACAATCGCTTAATCGCTCAGATAAGTTCTAAAATATATCGTTTCTCTCCTCGTGGCCTCTAACTTGAGCATCGTATGTGACTTGGCGAGTGTCCCGACGTTTGCAGTTGCAAACGTTAGCTTAACTGTTAGCTAACTAATTAGCTCGCTGCCACTCTCGCTTCAGAAGCTAACGTTAACACGGCCGATGGTACACACCAGCCTGCGTCCAGAGTCAGCACACGTTTCCACGGCCTGAGCCATCGTCTCTTATGAATGTTTTCCAGTCATTCAGTGTCGGAGTGGCATCTTCGTGCGTAGTGAAGTTAAAGAAACACTTAGCACGCTTTTCAGGTTCAAAACAAGGGAACCATGTTTTTGTGTATTACGTCATCGCCAGGAACCAAAACATTGTTGGCCGACGTCACAGCGTGTTAGTTCACTTCTGTTCGGCTTTTACACAGAAGGCACGGTAATCCCACCGCGCCGATCGCCGTTTGTTTGTGGCCGAAAGCAAAAAAAAAATTAACATTACGTTTTAACCACTATTATCGAATAGTTCAATCTGCCGTGTTAAATAAAAACAAGCGATAAAATAGCCTGTCTATATCTATAAACACCCATCTTAATCCGCTGTCATTCATTCCAATAGTAAAAATTACAGTTTCTGTATGCTGAACGTGGCGTGCGTCACGTGGACTCGTGTAACATTGCGTTCAATAGTTGACGTTGACAACGGTAAAAAAAAAAATGTATTTTCAGAATTACTACACATTGTACGTGGTTGTTGCGTCAGTATTACCTAAGGGCTGACAGGTAATCTCATAACTGAGTAAATGCAACCGACAGTTAGCGCCTAAACGGATGTTCCCTTAAGAGCGCGCGGGATTGTGGGTAATGTGGTGCAAGGCGGAACACAAGCGCAACACGCCGGAGAGACTGGCGGTGGGGGGGAAAAATAGCTTCCGCAGTTCCGTCAGCTGGCGAGGTGAAATGTTTTGTAAGTGTGTTCCACTGTTAGCATGTTGAACGCTCGTTTGTGTCGTGTCCCGCAAGAGTAACACGGTAACTACGTCGGCGCCGCTCGTCCAGTCCTTTGATAACAGGCGCAACATGAGTCTGAACGAGCATTCACTGCAAGCACTGTCCTGGAGGAAGCTGTACCTGAGTCGAGCTAAACTGAAGGCTTCCAGTCGGACATCGGCTCTGCTTTCTGGATTTGCTATGGTAACACTGTCTTCTAGCCGTTCTCTCCCTCTTGTGCAGATGAATCGGTCATGTTACTCCGTGTCGTTGGCTTGCGTATAAAGTTGTGTCTCGTGTTCTCTTCCTTCCAGGTGGCTATGGTAGAAGTGCAGCTGGACAACAGCTATCCCTACCCACCTGCTCTACTTATTGCCTTCAGTGCCTGCACCACGGTGCTGGTGGCCGTTCACCTGTTCGCTCTCATGGTCAGCACGTGCATTTTGCCCAATATAGAGGCTGTGAGCAATGTCCACAACCTCAACTCTGTGAAGGAGTCTCCGCATGAGCGAATGCACCGACACATTGAACTGGCGTGGGCTTTTTCCACAGTTATTGGTACTTTGCTCTTCCTAGCCGAGGTGGTTCTACTCTGCTGGGTCAAATTTTTACCTATTAAGCCCAACAAGTCCAGCAATAACACAATTTCCTCCGGTGTGGCCGCTGCTATTACCTCCACCTCTATCATGGTCCCCTTTGGTTTGGTCTTCATAGTCTTTGCTGTGCATTTCTACCGCTCCTTGGTCAGCCACAAGACTGACAGACAGTTTCAGGAACTGGAGGAGCTATCCAACCTCACCAGGCTACAAAACGAGCTGGACAACAGAGGGGAGTCTTCCATCTTGCAGTCTCCAAGCTCACATTTCCCATAGACAGGTATAGTGACTAGCGCTGACTTCTTGGGATTTCTCCCAAGCCAGAAGCCACGTTATTGGCTCCTAATGTTTCTTTGTTTTTGTTTTTAAATACAGGAATAAAGATAACTCAACTTTTTTGTTGTGAAATTTACATTTTGTGAAAATAATTTGTATTTTTTAGAAAACATGTTTGATTAACTGTGAACTCACGAATCTGCCATAGTGCATGTAACTTGAAATTGGAAAGTCTTAACTGTGATAGTTGCTTGATTTATCTCTTTACATTATGGCAGAGACATCTGAACAATAACTTGGAATCCTGTCTGTTCCCTGCTGCCATTATTTACCAGTTCGTCAGTGAACACTGCATATGTTAATATATATTACCTTGTTGTGTTTTGTAAACCACAAGTATTTAACCCTGTATCACCATGTACACGATTTATTGTCATTTTCACCATTTGCATTTGTAATACCTGCTGTTTGTGTAGGCTGAATCAACAGCTGCAAAAACTAGTGTTGTTAGATATTTGCTGACATCTGTAGCACAGGCTGTGGTGTTTAAAATAAACACTTTTTTTACCAAATGGCATTCAAAGTTTCAAAATTTAAATAATTATTTGGACGTACTGCAGTATTTGAAAACACATCTGTAATTGTATCTATCCAACTTACTTGCAATAACTGACACAGGTTAAAGTAAATGAGTAAATGCAACCGACAGTTAGCGCCTAAACGGATGATCCCTTAAGAGCGCGCGGGATTGTGGGTAATGTGGTGCAAGGCGGAACACAAGCACAACACGCCGGAGAGACTGGCGGTGGGGGGGGGGGATAGCTTCCGCAGTTCCGTCAGCTGGCGAGGTGAAATGTTTTGTAAGTGTGTTCCAGGTTAAAGTAAGTAACACCTAGAACATTTACCAAACAGAACATTTAAAGTTAATAAGTAGATGTAATAGATATGTTTTCAACAGTCAACATGCTGGATTACCAACTGAGCCCGTCCCGTCTGATTTCCATTTCTCCTCGACACTTAAGTTTGTTAAAGAATTCGGACTCCTTACACATACTGCACAATCACATTTTGACCTCTGCGGAGTACTTGTTAATAGTAGACGCCAGTGTTCCTCTGTGCTTCAGTTTGTAAAGTCTGAGCACTCAACCTGTCTCGCATATCCCGAATGACCATGTTGCCGATCAATCTTGTGTTAATAGTCTGTACTGGAGGAGATGGAAGTCCAGATGTGGTCGGAGATGCATTCAGAGGTGAAAGTTAAGGTAGTGGGATGTTGATTGGGGTCATCTTGTCACATGTTGGTGCGGATATTCCATCCTAATTAAAGGTTTGGGTAGTGATGAGAGAAGATCCTCTTTTTTCACGCTAGTTGTTGGACCTAGTATTTTTCTAAATAATAAGCAGTTAAACTTAACAAAACACACCATGAGCTTTGTTATTGAATAATGTCAAAATGCTGCATATAGAAAATACAGTAAACGCTAATATTAGTAGCTAATAAGTAATAAAATAATTAGGATATTCCATGTATTCTAGTATTGAATTTATCATATGACCATATTTATTAGCCTAATCTAATATAGTGAATCCAGTAATTAGGTATATCATTACATAGTTATGTTAACAATCTATGCATGTAGTGTGATGATTTAGGAACACTTCTATTATGTGATGAGAGGTGGCAGCAAAAACTGACAAAACTGAACATGCTGAATGCCATCATGCCATTTATTTTCTTTCTTTTCTTTTATTATTGTGAGTGTGTTCAAGTGGAAACTTGCTGTTGATTCTCTTGTTGTTCTTAACATTGATCAAGGTAGGCTGACTGGGCTTCCCTTAAAACCAACTGCATATCCACCAGGTGTAGCTTAAAAAAAAAAAAAGAAGAGATGTTCATATTTTAATCCACAGTAATGCAATGGGAAAAGTGCATATAAGTGAAGACAGACAAAATGCTGTACCTGTGGAATTGGATACTTCGTCGGAGTTGGTGCTTCATTTCTCCCAAAATCAGACAGGGTTCCACATTTTGCTACGCCATCCACCCAAAAGCCTTCATAAAGCTGGCCTTTGTCAGAATAGTAGAACTTTCCATTACCGTTCTTCTTGCCATCTCGCCAGCTGCCTTCATACCAATTTCCATTTGCTTGAATGCAAGTCGAAAAGTCAAATTTTAAAATTCACCATCTCACCCAATTAAACTATAATCTATTTTATTTATAAAAATGTACGTAAAGCAAAGTGTTTTTACCAAATCGAATGATGCCTTGTCCATGACTCTTATCCTTCATCCACTCTCCCTCATAGATATCTCCACTCTCATAGTACGTCCTTCCCCAGCCACTCCGACGGTCCTCACTCCACTCCCCCTCATAAACTGCTGAGTTATTGTAGAAGTACATCCCATACCCCTAAAGAGATAGAAAAGGGATGCAAAATATATCTGTGTGCATACATGTGCTACAGTGTGCATGCAAAACATATGCGTTACATACATGCTTCTTTCCATTTCTCCATCCACCACAGTATTTCCTCGCGTAGTCCTTTCCTTCTGGGAGCAGCACACTGTAGATACCATATCCATCACGTTTTCCAAATTTCCACTCTCCATTATAAATGGCACTGGACTTCTTCCAAACTTGAGTTCCCTTCCCTTGAAAACAACGAATAAGAAAACATAGATGTAGTGTATGCAAAGTGTGTTGCACTTCATAAACATGCCTTCACAAAGCAGTTCAGCGGAAGCTCGTGCTGAACAGTATCTCACCATGCTTCTTGCTGTCCTGCCACTCTCCAGTGTATTCATTTCCACTGACTGAGAAAACTGTGTGCCGCAGTCCACACTTCTGTGACTTAATATCCAACAATGTTGAGGATGGCAGATTTTTTTTTGATGTTTTAAAATACGGCATGGCTGGAGGTAGCTTGATGAAAACCCTATAACATAGATAACATGGGGGAAAACGTTACATTGCCGCAGGAGATCAAATTTTACAGACCCTGTCAGCTAATATGACGCAATTAATGTGTGCACATATGTAAGGTTTTACTAAATACAAATTATTTTAGACATAAATATCACATAGCCTTTTCTTCATGTAGCATAAATATCAGAATGTTTTTTGTGTTTTTTAGAATGTGTGTGTTTATTATTTATCAAGATATTTTGTAGGTCCTGCAAAAATAAAAATAAAATAGGTTACCATCAAATGCACACGAACCAACAAATTTAACTTTAGGATAAAGTTAAATTTATTTAAATTAGCTAGATGGCTACATGGCTATCAAACGCTAGCAATTTAGCTTTACTAGTTAACGTTACTATACAGTGTAACTAACAATGGCCAAAGCAGGATGTCAAACACTTATTCAAAACAAAGTATCTGTACCTTAGCGATGTGTCCAAGCGGATGACTTACTCAAACTCAATCCGCTTGTAAACTCAGGCCATGTAGCTACCGAATTAATCAAGAAAACATGTTAGACAACAGCTAGTAGTATAAACTTTACTAGCTGGTGTCCGCAACCGAGAGAAAGACGAACATTCGTTGTATCCTAGCAACAGAAGTTGATACAGTGTAAATTAAAGTAAAAGTACATTGCCAATTAGAGTTAAATGTGTCTGGGAAGCCCAACTACTACTAATACTGATACTTAAGTCGTTTTCAGCTATTTGTTTAAAAAAAATTATTTACTTTGTGTCTTCCCTTTTAACATGGGTTCAAGCACAGCGGCTGTCTGGGCCGTGTTTTACGATGTGCGCATGCTCCGTGCAGCCCAGTTAAAAAGGCGAGTGGAACGTCCTCAGGGTGGAACATTGTGAAGCCGTCCTCTTCTCTACATCAGCTACTGTACTATAATGTCCAAGCCGAAGTTTCAGACGGAGTGGGAGGAAATTGACGAGGAATATCAACAATTACAGGTGACCGAAAACACTAAAACGAGTGTATAATATATGGTATATTGCGGGCTTTAGCTTGTTGTGGATAGCACTGACAGCCGATACTCTACTGGCTACGTTAGTTTGGATGGGTCCTTCCTATTCGCCATTCATTCTCAGCCCAGCCGTGAACGCAGCATTGGGCCAATAACTGCGCTGTTGGTGGCAGAATCTGAAGGATGCAATATGTTTCACTGGACGTGTATCATCTCTGACTTTACTCTTACATCCGTGTGTTACGGACGCTAACATTAGCAGCCGGTTGCTTGTCTTGCTGTGTGTTTTATGCGGCTAAAGAGCAGCTACAGTAACTTAGCTAACAACGCAGTGTACTGGTGTGCAATTGATTATTGTGAAATGGTTGCAACCAAAGTTACTTAGAGGTCGCAAAGGTAACTTAAGTTGTTTGTTGCTTTTGCCCGTGTAAATGTATTTTAGTGAACTCATCACCATGCATCATTGCCACGCTAGGTCACGCTCGCTAGCTGGCTAAAACAACAATATAAGTAGTCGATGATATGAAAGAATAGCATTATGTAGTCTGTGGTGTTGTGGCTCGACCACCCCTCTCCCCATGCCGGGTGGCTATCAGACAACTCGGACTTGGACCTGTGATGCCATCAATCTTTTAAATCTGGAGCTGCTCCGTGGGGAAAGATGATGACGGTGACTGTCGGGGATTGTTCTTAAATGAAGCTTGCACGTCCCGGTGAATAACTAATGAAAAAGTCTGCCACTCGTAGGCAGTCTCAGCATCCCATGTTGTATAGTTTCACATCTGCGGCATTTCAGGTTTAAGTCCTGAATCTGGGGTCTGTGGGTTTGGAGAAACGTGGTCGTGTACACAGTGCTGATTGACCTGTAGTAACACATCCCTGAAATTGGTCACATGCATAACATTGATATGGGAACGCTGTCACGTGATATACGTGCGCTGAAAACACAGCGACTGGTGTGATTAGCTGTTTGCTTTTCCCTCCTGAAAGGGCAGGACCTCTCACTGCTTTGGGGTGTCGATCATCTTAAAGCAGTGGGGACAGTGATGCTGAAAACTGTGGTTTAATCTGTCGGCACAAACACACACAAACTGGAATATACATTTCACCACATAATACAGTGTAATGGGCTGATTGTGTTCAGGCAGAAAGGTCAGAAAAGATTTCACAGGGTGAAGCGTTACCATCTACACTGAATAGAGACTCTGTTCGCCCAGAGCTTTTCAGCATTGTCCACTGAGAATTAGGATACATTTACTCTATCAGATAAGTGTTTTTAGTGGAACATGACAAATTGGATTCTTGGTCATTTCTGTATTAGTTGTAATCACCCATCATCAGCGCCGTGTCATTTTTACTTTGACACATTTGTGACCGTAGTTCTCTTTGTTCGCAGAGCTTTTACGTCCTATTGCCCATCACTGACAGTCGGCAGACTTTTCTACCCTTGCAAATGTTCTGCGCTCACTTTGTGCGTTTGTGTTTGTTTGATCACTAGGAAACGCACAAGATATACAGACAAAAACTTGAGGAGCTCACCAATCTTCAGACAACGTGCAGCAGCGCCATCAGTAAACAGAGAAAATGCCTAAAAGACCTAAGGCACAGCTTGACCAAGTAAGTATTCTCTGATCAGGACAGAAGACCGTGTTCCTTTTTACAGATTGTTTGCTAACACTACAGTCAGTGCGCTGGTTTATCATAGTCTGGCTCCTTTGTACTGAACAGTACTTTCCCACTCACGCGTGGTCATTTTGTCTTTTCTCCACAGGTGCGCGCGGACATGTGACGAGAAAGAACTGGAGCTAATAACGGACATCAAAACGCAAATCAAAGAAAAAGAAAATGTTTTCTTTGATATGGAAGCGTATTTGCCAAAGAAAAATGGGTCTGTACCTTTTATTCACTCGACATTAGAGACGGTGGGTATTATTTCTTAATTCTTTTTCTTTGTGTGTTTTTGTTTTCAGGCTATACCTGAATTTGGTCCTGGGCAACGTGAACGTAACGCTCCTCAGCAACCAGGCAAAGTATGTGAAGTATTAAGCCTTGAGGACAGCGTGAAAAGACTTGAATTTGAATCCGATTTTGTTGCCAGCTCCTCATGTTGTTGTCGACTTCACTGTATTCATGTAGATTTGCCTACAAAGACGAGTATGAGAAGTTCAAGCTTTATATGACGATAATCCTCATGTTTGGAGCAATAACCTGCCTCTTCTTTCTCAACTGTCGGTGAGATACCAGTTATTGTCATTATTGTTGTCGACTTCTTAAAATCAAAACCGTGGCTCACCGTTTTATTTTCTCTGTTTTTGGGGGGTTTTTTTGTTTAGAGTCACTGATGAAATCTTCAACTTTTTGCTGGTGTGGTACTACTGCACATTGACCATAAGGGAGAGCATCCTCATGAGCAACGGCTCCAGGTGTGTTGTGACAATCCAGAGGCACCGCAGTCAGTGTAAAGCAACTGTAAAGTAAAACAAGATGTGTTTGGAGTATACAGTTACTCATTTCACTCTTCTTCTTCTTTTTATTTGTATCTCTCTCTTCTTGTGCTTTTCAGAATAAAAGGCTGGTGGGTGTCTCACCATTATGTATCCACCTTTCTGTCAGGTGTGATGCTTACCTGGTAAGTTTTGCCCTTGATTTCATGCTGTCACATTGTTTCAGCAATCAAATTTGAAGTGTTGGTGTTGGCGACTGCTCCGGCGATACAGGCTACAGTTTCTTCATTCAGTTTTTGTTTAACCTCGTGTCTTCTCACAGGCCAGAGGGGCCCATGTATCAGAGGTTCAGAAGCCAGTTCCTTGCTTTCTCCATATATCAAAGTAAGAATTTCATCCGCTCACTATTTCACACGTTGTCGTGTACGTACAGTATGGTGTTGGCTCTCTGAGTTTTAAGTGTTGAAGAAGAGAGAATTTGATTCTGTTCAGATAGATGGAGATAGACTACCTCTTCGGGTACTCTGTTTGGTGGAACCAAACACGAGCTGGGTGCGTTAGCACCAACAGGTGGTTCGTCCTCAGAAAGCCGCAATAACTTATTACCTTTTTCTTTGTGATTCGCTGGAGTTAAAACGGGGGTGTTGTGTTGACTTTGGTCACGTGTCGCCCCTCTTTGTTACATCTGAGGCGCTCGGCCATGTGCTGTCAGTATAGTATTTGATAACAAACACTTGTATTACATCATTCATCATATTCTGATAAGTATTTTGCTTTTTAGCCAAATAAATACCTGAACGTAGTGCTGCGGGAGCTCCTTATTTTCTCATCTCCTTATCTGCCAATTATTTTCTTAATTAATCAATACATGTTTAAGAGTTTGTCTAGGTTGCCCATTATATTTAACAAGGTGACGTCATCAGATGTCTTGATTAATCTGAAGAACACCAAAGGTGTTCAGTTTACAGTGATAAGAGTCAGAGATCTCTAGTTTTAATATCTAGGAGTTGAGGTTCCAATGACAGAAATACAGAAAAATGAACAGCATTGTGAAAATAAGTAATTCCCTGTCTTTTGCACAGTATATACGGTTTTTATGCTAGGATTTTAAAAACTCCACCTGAACTGTGCTCCCATTTCCTTCTGTGACACGATCGTATGATAGTAGACCAAGGCCAGCGCAGGCCAGGGGCAGGATCACCTGCGACACAGTGTGATTAAATACAGTGTAAACATGTTCAGAGGACGCAGACACCTGAGACGATCGTGCTGAACTTCGTACTTCCGTCAATCAAAGATGCTTCACCGCTAGCCTGCTAAAAACGGCTGCATTTATAATTCAACGGTTCTTCTGTGAAACATGTCTTCTCACCATAAAAGAGAAGTGAAGTAGTTTCTCACAGCGGTGGTTATAGTCACATGTAGACGCTCGATGTGACAGCTAGTGTGATGGGGCTTTCTGGTTGGGGTTTTGGGCGATAAGTCAAATATTTAAACAGACAGATGGTCATTTGAAAGCCTCACCTAACAACTTCAGCTTGACAATGTGGCTCTTTGTATGTTTTGAGGACAGAATGACCCCATTTCCGCGAGCAAAGCCTCACATCACAGGCTGCTGTTGACTTTTTTTTTTTTTCTAGTACTAAGCTACCAAAATTTTAACATGTGAACCTAATTGATCTGTCAAGTGTTGACTGTGCTGTAATCTGCGATCCATTTGTCCAGGCTTTGTCCAGTTCCTCCAGTATTACTACCAGAGCGGCTGCTTATACAGGCTGCGAGCTTTGGGAGAGAGAAATCAGCTGGACCTCACAGTGGGTAAGTTGTAAGCTATTTTTGGTGGTAGTCATTTCAATCGTTTGAACTCCTGAGCCATCTGCAACACCATGTCTGGAAAAAATAGGGGAAAGGTGAGAGATGGAGACCTTTTGTTAACATCAGTGTGCTGCCACGCAGATGTCGGAGTAACCCGAGTGAGGCCTCGCTGATGACAGATTGTTGTGCGGAGACGACTAAGCAACAACAACAGTGTGGTATTCTGTGTCACGTCCCGAGGTAACTGTTACGGTTTTGTGTCTCCGCAGAGGGATTTCAGTCGTGGATGTGGAGAGGCCTCACTTTTCTTTTGCCATTTCTCTTTTTTGGCCATGTAAGTCAAAACTTTAGTTTCTTCTTTTTTTTTTTTTTTTTTCTATTTTTGTTTAATATCAAACTACAGCTGTAAGTGGACACTGCATACGATCATGTGAGCTCATGGAGCAGTGCCACAACACATTTTACACCAGTGTTTATGGTTTGATCTGTATTTAGTACACACACACACACACACACACACACACGAGAGAGCACACAGTTGCACAAATGTGGACTTTTTGAGGCCGCATCAGCCGAGGAGAAAGATGTGGATCAAAGCGAAATTTGCTTGTGCAACCAGAGTGTTCATGGACGTTCGGAAAGATAATGCGTCCTCTTCTTCCACAGTTTTGGCAGCTGTACAACTCTGTGACCCTGTTTCGCTTGGGAGGACGTGAGGACTGTAAGGAGTGGCAGGTAAGGATTGCAGTGGCAGATCCTTCGCTTGAATGTGAAGAGCAAACTAAGATATTATTTTGTTTAAAGGAGAAAGTTTGTCTTTTTTGTTTTTTTTTTATAATTTAGGGAGTTTGCTTCACATGAGCACATCTGAGGCCATAGTCAGAGTAGGCGATATGAGTTGGCCACTGAAGTCTAAAGATGTGCAGGGAAAGTTTGTCTGTAGCGTTTGAAAGCATTTTATCTCCTTAACATGTTCAACATTTCAAAATGCAGAGAGCTACAGTTTTGTCACAGCTTGTCTTGGAATAAAACGTTTTTGTTTTTTTTGGTTTGTTTGTTTGTTTTCTTTTCTTTCCAGGTTTTTATGCTGGCCCTGACATTTCTCGTCCTATTCCTGGGAAATTTCCTCACTACGTTAAAAGTTGTCCACCAAAAAATTCAGAAAAACCAGGAAAATGTGCAAAAAAATGACTGAGACCAAAACTCACCGAAGACGCCTCAGATTCTTACAAACGGCCAGTAATTTCTGAAGCAACACGCACAATTGCTTGATAGACTGACCGCCAGTACGCTCAGGCCGGGAGGAAACCGCTGTTCCTCTCGGGCTCTGATGACAGCAGCTGCGTCCAGCCAAAGTGTCTGCCCAACAGGCTATTGCTTTCCAGTGACTCGTCGTCGATGTCGCCGCACAAGTCGGTCAAACACAGAGTGGCCGTTCACCAGTTACATGAACAATTTGTTGCTTTACCCTGTACATAAAAAGTGAGTGGAAAGAATGTGGGTTTTTTTTGGGGGGGGGGGGTGTTTGTGTCGGTGCATGAATCTTGTGAGAGCCGTTTGTTTAAATCATATGCAACTAACAGAGGGCAGGTAGCATCAAATAACTGAACAGATTATAGTTTGCCTTTTGAAGACCTAAAGTCTGTCATGTACATACTTCATACTTCTGTGAAGTAGTAACGGTCAAACTGTCTCTGACCTGAACAGAATTGTTCAACCTGGCGCTGCGCTTCATTTCTTGAATAAAACTTTTTTTATGTGTAGTTCTCAACTCCCTGTTGTGCTATTTCACTGCTAACCAGCATTATTATTATTATTTTTTTTTTTTTTTTTTACTAGATTTGTTTGGGGTTTTTCTTTTTTGGAGATGACAAATGTAGGTCCACAACTTCAAAAAACATATCTGATACTTGACTGCCCAAAATGACTTTCAGTTCCAGAAAAGAGTCAGTGGCAGCTCTGTATTTATTTGTTTTTTTTTGCTGCTTTCCTATTTCCTCGAAAGAGTCAGGACTACAAGGGAATCCAACACTGTGTTTCTCTTTAGGCAGCGGTTACAAAAGCCATAACTGTTCTTGTATGATGGAGCTCCTAAACTTGGTTATCTGGCAAAGTCCCATTAACACAGACATAAAAACCCAGTGAGGATTAAAGGAGGTTTTCATGTGAACTCCCTCCTAAACATTATACTTTTATGTCCTCAATAACATCATGCTAACAAATTGTAATACTTAAATGGGTTTGTCATGTTTTGCTAATGGTCTAAATCTTACTTTAAGCTAATTAAACTTTTTATCACAGTCAGTTTTACACTCGAAGAAAAACATGCTGCTTGTTCCCATCTTGTTATGCAATGTTGCAGAAATGTATTATGTTCAAATGCTGCTATTGGCACCGGTACTGTAAGACTTAACATACAGAATGATGATAAAAATGTGCTGGATTATTGTTTTTCTAATTCCAATCAACATACGAAATAAAATATTTGTATGAATGAACTTGTGGCCAAATGTGCAGCTTTTGCTCTAGCTCACCGCAGTGTGGTCTGGTTCATGTTTCATGCTTCTTGTAAGATTAACACAAGGGATAAAGAACTTTTGGGGGGGGTTCAACAAAAAAAGTTCAGCTGGGTTTAAACGAACAGCTGTAGTGTCAGGTCTCTAATGCCTTATTCTCCCTTCAGCCTGTCACAGCAAAACAAATGTCTTTTATTTATTTTTTAACCCAAAAACAATAGCATTACATGTCTGTAATTTTCAACAAAGCAATCGTGATGAAGAGAACCACAGTATTATTTATTATTTAGGGAAAAAGTTTTTTTCAGTTACAGACAAAACAACTTGATTTCCTCATTTTTATGTCGTAGCTGATGTTAAACAATGTTTTTATGGTTCAATTTCAGGACTGTAACTAGTGCCTGAGTATGATCAGTAACAAAAAAACAATATCAATCTGCGTACATTGTTGTAAAAATATTTTAATTAAACACATAGTTAAAAAAAAACTGTCTCTATTTCTGTGTTTCTTGAACACTGAGACAGAAAGTAATTATACTTCTATATATTTTATACAAATTCAGTTGCAAATGTGGCCTAAAGTGCAGCCACTGCACATGTTCAGTTTTTCCAACACTAGTGGGCGCTGTTGGTAAAGCTAAGAGCTCAGCTTCAGATTGACAAAGCACCAAAACCAATTCTACTCCTGTGTTTTGTTTTACTGGAAATATTTAACTGTTAAAGCTACAGCACCACGATATATTGAATTTCATGTCTTATCTACTAGCAGTCTTTAAACCAATCAGACATTTGAATTAACATTACAAAAACCTCCAAGTTGACAATTCAAGAACTGACTGTTTAAATTCAATAGATAAACATTTAAATCAAAGTGTTACTCGTTAATTGTCACTTGTTTGGAAACGGTACAAAACTTACCGTCACAACAAAATGTAAAAATACTAAAAATGACATTTCTTATAAAAGTAAAACTGACATGGTATTTAAAGTTGCATATCATTTAGAAAATATCTACACTGCTGCAGCTTCTTGCAAAATTGTCTTTCCTGTTACATCATTTTCCCGTGACGGTAAAGAGAGACGCGCTGGTGATTCAGTGGGGCCCAAACTTACAGGGACTGATGAGTATTTTCTGAGCCAGTTGTCATACGGCTGTTTGGAGTGGAGTCCTCGAGCCTCACAGAACGACACATTTCTTCTTCCTCTTATAGTTCCTTTGTTTTCGATTGAAGGCCAAAGTTCTTTTGGTGGCTTCTCTGAAAATGTCTTCCACGTTCTCCTGATACTTTGCCGAACACTCGAGGTAGAGCTCAGCATTCATATGCTGCCGGGCCTCCTGTCCCTGCATCCCGACCCAACATTAACAGCAGGAGTTAGACTGTATGTCTGTTAAGGTGATGCATGTACAGTTTGAGTTATTGCGTGGACTCTAGTACAGTAAAATGTGGCTGTAG
>JAVQJD010055831.1:0-12130 GCA_036023655.1 Nannoperca australis
CCCCCCCCCCCCCCCCCCCCCCCCCCCCCCCCCCCCCCCCCCAAAAACAGTCTGTATACAGAGGCAGGGAAAGAGCAGGGGACATGGGGTGAGATGTGGTGCAGAGCTGACAGAGAAGACAAGAAGAGCAAACACACACACTGTCACATAAAGGTGTCATATACAGTGTCCTTACAGTACATGACAAGCTCTGTCAAAAAAGCCAGCGGTACATACAACAGAGTCCCGTGTGTGCTTTGCTTAGGCTTGAATATTAATAAACATAAAATCAGTGCGACATAATTTCCTTGTGTAACTACTCAGTACATGCAGGGCTTCTGTTATGAAACACCGCCAATGTTTTGGCTTTGACAAGTGTCATGGGCTGTGAGTGTAGCTTTTTTAAAACCTTATTCAAACAGACTATTCCCAGCACTCTGCATGGGGTCCCAGCCATACCAAATTGAGATATACAGAGATGTGCAGCTTCGATCCACCAGCTCCTCTCTTCAGTTCTCCCCCTCTTTCCTGCATCCCCTCTTTTTAAATCCTAATCCCTCCCTCCCTATCTTTCTTCATCCCCCCCTCTCTCTTCTGGCTGGCTCTGGCTCCAGTATACGGAGCAATTACAGAGATGATATCCACTGTCAGTCAGCGGCTCACAGATGAAGCTGGGCCTCTTTAACATGCTAATGGAACGCCAGATTCAATCAGGCCTTTGTATGGCAGAGGGGAGGGCAGCGCTGCTCATTAAAAAATAAATCATAATAACAATAAGGCCCAGGCTGCAAAGGCAAGCAGCACCTAAGCCGCAGTGTTGCACTCGCTCTTCCTCTCTGCTCTCTCCTGGTCCGTCGTCCCTCTTTCCTTCCCGTTCAACCTTTTCCCTTCAATCTTCAGACATACCAAGTAAGTGAGGAGGAGCTGGAAAACAGACAGGGTGTGTGAGGGTGCAGAATCATCTAACAAACAAAAACAGATAATGTCAAGTCAGCACTCTGTCCTATCAACCTTTCTCAATCTGTGTCCCTCTGTTCTCACACTCCAATAAGGCTTCTGTCCCCCAACACTCCTCCATAGAGGCACACACACATAATCTACATAGCCGATATGTGTTCTTTCCCGTCACTAATCAGAGCACAAGGTCATCTCCTCTCTCTCTCTTACGTAAGGTCAAAACCACAATGCAAACCACAGTGCATCAGATTTAATAGCAGGAACTGTGCGACACGCCTAAATACTATATTTACTGTGTGTGGCTAAACACTTAATCAGAGGGCTCAGAACTCAGTTGTAACCAGCACAAGGTTAAAAGAATAGTTGGGACATACACTATACATTTGGTTTCTGCCAGAGAGTTGGATGAAAAGATGGATACCCTTTCATACCCCTCATATCTGTTGATTTATTATGAGGCTACAGCCAGCAGCTGGTTAGCTTAGCTTAGCACGAAGACTATAAACATGGGACAACAGGTAGCCTGGCTTTGTCAGTAACTTTCTGCATCCAAGTCCTCCCATGGATGCTGGTTGCCTGGCAACTTCTCAGATAGTCCAACTTATAACCCCCTCGTAAAAAGGTCAAATTGTCGTTTTTTTTTTTTTTTTTTTACAAACTAACAAGATGTAACTTGTTAATTAGTGAGTGTGACAGAGGCAGGCTAGCCCCCAGAGCCACAGAAGACATTATACAAGTGTTTTCACAGGCTGAGTAGTAGTCCCCATGACTTATCAACTGTTTAACTGTTTCTGATGTGTACATTTTGTGAAATTGCCTTTTATCTCTCTTTGAGGCCATGTGATTCTATGACCCTCCAGTTGAGGACCAGTGTTGCCCATCACCAGGTGTCCCTGCCACCCTTGTTGTAGGTTATGTTATGAGTGTGAACACTTACCTACAGTAAGGTGTCATTAAGTATCAATGTGAGGAAATGTTCAGCCATTGGACAGAATTATCACTTCAGCAGTGTTTTGCTTCACAGGGGTGAATCTCTGATGCAATTCAGCTGTCACATTTAACAAGCATATTGCACCACACTCAGCGTCTGATATCCTCATTACTTTCATTACCATGGCTTCAGATAGCCCAGCGCTCCTTTCATCCATGGTACGCTTTGTTTAAGACGGGAGTGTGATTCATAGCTGCTCACTTCCTCTTTATTCATCATGCATCAACACTGGAGAATGCAAGTTTGTGTGTGTAAGTGTGTGCAGGTTTATGTTCATGTGTCTATAGACTACAGATTTATTATAGCCAAGATCAACTAGAACTCACTGAATAATGCATCACCTGCTATCATGGAAAAATATGCTGAATACGCCTCAGCTGAACGTGAAAATGTGGGAGGTGGGATAAAAAAAGCATAAAGCTTGCTCTCGACTTAGCTTCTACGTGCGAGACAATGAAGGGAAAACATTGCTCTCTACTTTGACAAATGAGCTCAGGTCTGGTTTAAGGAGGTTTCCCTCTTTCATTTAATGAGCTATGCCAGGGGAAATAGCATCCATGGGGGGACTTTTTGTGTTGTGCGCTTCATTTACAAAGTTGCAATTCCAATGTGTCGGCGCCCAATTTCAGCACAGCGTTTTAAATTTTAGATGTTGTTTTAACCTTTTAAAATTCTCGGTGGCTTGCCCTGATTCTCAGAGCGTCCACACCTCCCCAGCTGCCTGCAGTTCTTTACAGGGGTGAGCTGATGGATGCTGATTTAAACACAAGTGTCATTTGTGGTCACACCAATGACAAGTGACATCACAGAAGGGACCCCGAGCACTTAAAGATATTGGGCAGTGGCTGGATTGCCCGGGGATGAACAGAGAGCACAATGTTAGAGGACATGTTCGTTTGTTGGGCTACTCCATATTCATAGACAATACACTGCAGGGCTGAAATGAAAGCAGCCGCTGTCAACCACATAAAGTCTCCTCCCCCACTCTATTAGGCTGATAGCATATTGCCCTCTAACCTCCTTGTGGATTGGAAGTCAATGAAATGGACTGGCAAACACTGGGCAGGGGTACATCATGGTTGTTGTTCAAAGAGTACAGGTATATTTTTTATATCGCCACACCTCCCTTTCACCAACCCATCATGCCTCTTCCTTTTCTCTTCCTTAGAGCTAGGGGTCTAATCTCAGAGAGAATCTGGCGCCTTTGTTGCTGTCCTCCGGAGTGTATTTGGGTTGAACCACCTGTTTGTGGCTAAGTGATAGAATTCCATACCTGAGGGCACTGGTTTCTGGGAGGTGCATGGGAATAAAGTCGCTGGCTATTGTTGCACCTGGGCGTGTGACCTCGAACAAGGGAAAAAGGGGGAGGAGGTGGAAAAGAAATGTGGGTTTAGATGGGGGCTGGGTGGCAGGGAACAAGTGGGAGCAGATTTGAACAGGCTTCAGGGAGGATAACAACAGACAACAGAGGACAGGTGGAGAGAGGGGGAGAGGCAGAGAGGGTAAATGTTCCAGTGTGCTGCCTTCTCCGACGAAAAATGTCATCTTGTCCTCTTTCTTTCCCTCTCTCCCTCTTTTTTCTGGTTTTCTCTCTCCATCTCTGTATGCCTTTGTTCCTGTTGCAGTGCAATAATATACAGACTGGATTTTTCTTTCTTTTTCTGCCATAAGTCTAATCTCCCTCCTCTGCAGTGGATCACTGTCTTTCATCAGACACAACAAAGAAATGATTCGGTTCCTCCTCCATAGCATTCCAACAGTCCATCCATCACTGACTCAGACATTGCCTACAGCCAGCATTCAGACACATCTCCACTGGACAGCTCTGTGATCATCTTACAAACCTGACTAGCCCTCGGCCAAGGGAGGAGCATTCATTACAAAAGGAAAATACATAAAAAGATCGAAACCTTAGAAAGAAAAAGTGCATGCAGCCAGGAATTTAAAAGAAGACAGGGGAGATGGAGGGGAGGAATATGGAATTTGCTCTGAATGAACAATTCCTACGATTTCTTATTAAGGTGTGGTCACTGAAACAAGTCTTTTGTGTTTGTTTCTTTGTTTGTGTGTACCCATTTTTTTAATTTTACTTCCGTGCTCCCTAGGCTGTTAAGTGTGTAAACAGACACTTAAAGGAATACTCCACTGAAAACCTGCTTCACCTGCTCCTTTGCTGAGGATAGCAGTTTATATTACATTACATTACATTACATTTAGGCATTTAGCAGACGCTTTTATCCAAAGCTTTACATGCCTTTACATAAAGTGCATAGAACCATGGATGAAAACAACAAAATGTCGTATCAAATAATATGAGGGCTGGTGATGAATCACAAGTGCTATAGGTAAGTACATTGCTGCCAGTGGCAAAATCGAAAAGAGCATTAAATCTAGGAGCAGATTATATCCGTTCATTATCAAGCACAGTACAATCAAGCTAAACAACAATTCTAATATAATATCACACGATATGCTGTACTTTATGGAGCCAATGTGTCACATTTATTGTATTCCCGGAACAAATTAGTCTTTTTTGAAAGTGGTCAGACAGGTTGTTTGTCTGATGGACTTTTTCCATCAATGCAACATAGCTAACATGAAGTCTTTTCCATTCATGGCTGATGCAGAGACCCTAATTCACACCGTTAATTCAATAAAACTTGATTATTGTTGTTGTAAGGCCTGCCGCATGTTAGTACTAAAAGGTTTCAACATTTCACATTTTATACCAATTTTAGTTTCCCTTCACTGTTTTCTGATCCATGTCAGATCTCCTTAAACGTTATATTCTAACCTGTGCTCTCCACTCTCAGCCTACAGGGCTTCTGTCTGTCCCCAGAATTAAAAAGAAGTCAGCAGGCTGCAGGGCCTTTTCCTATCATGCCCTCTTTGTCTGGAATAACCTCCCTGCTGACATTAGACAGTATGATTCTACTGGGACCTGTAAATCTGAACCGAAAACTCATCTTTTCTATACATATATTATTTTAAGCAGCAACTTCCTCCAGGTCCTTAGGTCTGATCTTGCACTTCCTCAAAGCACTCTTCATTGGATCCATATAGCGCTTCTTCTTTCACCATATATAGGTGGCCGACATGGGGACATCCTTATGTCCCCCAGCCACTGCAGCTGACACTGGGTGATCATGGCCTCAATACTTCTGCAGTTGGTCTTTACAAGTATTTCAGTGTGAGGCACTTGCTTACGCAAGGTAATTCCCAGGATGCACTGGAGGCATCTTGCGTGAAAGTACTGTAAACACTTGATGTGACGACTGTAGGTTACCCAAGCTTCACTGCTATAGAGGACTGTAGTGATGCAGACGGCTTGATATATAACAAACCTTGTGGAGGGATGAAGGTACTTGTTCGGAAAGACTCTGCACCAAAGTTGATGCCTGTTTGATGGAGCTCTGGATGTCGTCGTCAATGCTGCTATCCTCTGAAAGAATGCGCCCCAGATATTTAAGAGCTGGCACTACTGACAGCTGTTCATCACTGACAGTGAAGGCACCTAGAGTGGGTGGGACATTGGTACTGGTACTGGTGGCAGATCACTTCTGTCTTTGTGGTGTTGACAGTCAGCCCCATCCTGCTGTGCACTTTTACCACCACAGCATGGGCAGTCTGAAAATCCTCCGGTGTATGAGCTACAAGGGCACAGTCATCTGCATTCTGCAGTTCCAGGACCTGCTCTTTAAAGAGTTTGCTGGTTGCGTGGAGTCTCCTGATGTTAAAGAGGTTATCATCTAGTCTGAAGTCTGACACACTGCCACACCACTGCTGTTGTTTTGTTTTGCCTGTCTTTGTGTTTTGTCCCTGTGGTTGTATGTAGGTCAAGAGGCGTGGCCATCCGACGTGGAGCAAGCACACCTGAGGAGCATCACTCATCACTCCTCTGTTAAAGACCGGCTCTTCCCAACAATCGGCGCCAGATCGTACTAGCAGTTAATGTGGTACAGTGCTAGGTTGGTATTGTTTCTTGAGAAAGCTTCGTCCTTGTCATGTTTGCATTGTGAGATTTAAGTTCTTCTATGCTCCACAGTTGCGTTGGAAGACTCAAGTCGGTGGTCATGCTCCTCACTCCTACCTGCCCAGTGAGACGCTTCAGGCGGATTTAGGATTTTGTAACTAACTTTTGTAACTAACTTTTGTTCTCGTGGATTGTCTCAGTGTAGACAATAAAACTCTTCGTTCATTCCTTACCTCTGGTATACGTGTTTTGTGTCTGGATCCAACGGGATGTTCCCTGAACCTTAACATATTTACTAATATTACCAAGACAAAAAGCTAGAGGAATCAAGAGCACCATATGATGGGCTTTATACTTACTGATAACATATTTTTAGATATAATGACTGCCACATTATAGATGATGAGACAGTCCCACAGGGCGAGGCGGGTCCTGGATGGTTTGACCAATAGCTGGGTCCCAAACAGCAGAAAAAAGAAGCAGGCGAGCAGGTAGCCCAATCCAAACACAGAGATCCTGGTAGCCCCGGTGATGAAGACCACTGACAGCACAAACCAGAAGAGGTGACGAAACACCAAAACCTTAGCCATGTCCAGGTAACTCCTAGAGGAGGAAAAGGAAAAAAAGAACATTCCAGATTTGATAGACAAAGAAGCTTATACTGTGAGAAGTGAGCAGGAGAGGGAGGGGGAGACAAAATGCGATTTAAAGTGCAGGTCCAACTTTCAAATGGCCTTTTTGCCACTCTTCGTGACAAGCCTAAAGTTTTAGTTTAGTTTAGAGTTTTAGTAAATTAACCAACAGCTAGATCATGAAAGCAGTAGAGTTAAATTATTACCTGATTTTAGCTTCAGTCATATATATTTGTATATATGTCAGTTGATAAGAAATAAGAATTTGCAGTACATAAATGCATTTTATGTATCTCCATTACATAGTTTGTCTACCAGAGAGCTATAAATCATTTCATCTTCACAATGTTAATTATAGTTACGTAAACTTAATTATATTCAACATCATTGTTTTAAAGGCTGCATTTTCATATTTATTAATTACATTTTATTTTTCTAATACTAACTTAAATATATACGGTATTTGTTCTATTTGTGTTATTGTCTATGTTTATAGTGAAGTTTATTGTTGCATGAGTTTAAGTTTGTAAGATATCCCACTTATTAAATATATTAATAATGATGTTTTAATAAATTTGTTTAAGGGATCTTTAACCAAGAGGTTTGTTTGTGAGAACAGAGTCTGCGAGCCAGGACCAGCAGACTGAAAGGACAGCTTCCTTCAGCAGGATGATGAACTCTCTCCCTGCTCTTCAATTACTCTTGCACTACACAATGACAGACACTTTATGTCTCTTTATGCCTGGTCTTTGTGCCAGGTTTGTTTGTTGCTTGTTCTTTGGGTGACTGTGTTTGTATGTTTTTGTGTTGGTTATATTTAGTTGTGTATTCTGCGTTTTTTTTGCACCGAGGGATTGAGAGTAACCATATTTCAATCCTCTTTATGTCCTGTACATACTGTAGAATTGACAAGAAACTTGAACTTGTGTTAGGTGTCTATTTTAAAAGCCAAAGATAAATAGCTATATACATTTTTTTTTTCCTTCCTGAATTCTTTCAGATTGATAGTAAGACAGACAGACACATGCTGTATTTACCTGCAGTTGATGAAGTTAGGTGCAGGGTTAAAAAGTCGACCTTCCATTGGTTCAGGGTCATCTGTGTTCTCTCCTGCCAGAACCATCCACTCCTCTGTGTGCTCACATTCAAACACCTTCCACTGCTGGGATGCACACATCAGTAGCACAAAGTCCGCTGTGGATAACACAATACACCATCAACATAATCATCAACATTGTGAGCCTGGAACATTGACTGCTTAGAGTGGATGGCCTTCTTCTTCTTCTGGGATAGGCATCACTATTTTATCTAGGAATATAGACAGGTGTTTACGTCAAGTTTGATATTAGGAACATGGTGCTCTGCAAGTCGAAGGTAATTAGAGCGTCTGCTAGATTAATAATTAGTGTGGATTTGGATTCCACTAGCTTAGTCAACATGTCCTGCAAGGAAATCCTTCACATTGCAGAGTATCAGACGGTTTGCTCAGTTTATAACATTGAGACTGTGTCCCTCCCATGCTGTATTAACCACGAGTTCTCCTTCCCTAAATGTGTGAATCACTAAAATCTGAATATCATCTCTACCACAATTCAATTCAATTGTATTTATGTAGCGCCACATCTTAACAAAGTTATCTCAAAATGAGCAGGTCAAGACCTACTGTATATTTACAAAGAATCAACAGGCCCACCTCAAACAGAACCAGGCTTTGGGTAAGTCCTTTTCTCTGTACAGCACTTTGAATTGCATCCGTGTATGAAAGGTGCTATATAAATAAACTTGCCTTGCCTTGGTCAGTTGCGTCGACTGTGAGGACACATTGCCACATGAGCTAAACACATTTTATGCTTACTTTGATCTCCTCAATGAGTCAGTTGTCAAGCCTACTCTGTCAGTATCCACAGCGGATGTGAGAAGAATCCTGTTGAGAGTGAATGTTAGTCAATCTGCTGGGCCTGACAACATCCCTGGCTGTATACTAAGAACAAGTGCCAACCAGCTAGTCAATGTCATTACTGACATTTTCAACATACCACTGTCACAGGAGAGTGTTTCCACCTGCTTCAAGACAGCTACCATTGTCCTTGTAAGTCTGCAGTATCTATTCTAAACTAATGCCCTTTGGCATATGTATCATATTCTAATGAAGAGCTTTATGAAACTGGTTCCCCAGCACATCAAAGACAACATCCCTTCCAACTTGGCCCTTTACCAGTTTGCATACAGACCCAACAGATCCACAGAGAAAGCCATCTCCACTGCCCTCCACTCAGCTGTCACACATCTTGAAAATAACACCTACATCAGATTGCTGTTTCTTGATTTCAGCTCAGCATTCAACACAATACCCCCCATTACACTGACCACTCGTCACTCTGAGAGTGGTACAACACTCTGATATTGGACCTACCATACCAATAGTGAACTATTGGGGTAAGTTTGTCAGGAAGTCCAATATCTGAAGGTTGGCGGTCACACCTCATCCACTCTACTGCTCAACACCGCACTGTGCTTAGCCCTTCCTGTTTACGATGTACAACCACAAATGCAATCTCATCTGCCTCATTGGTCAAACTGGTTCACACGCAATGTTTCTTCTTCAGTTCTTCATCACTTATGATAATGTATTTGTTCTAAATAAACATTTAAGTTATTTAATGTAGCCTTAAGGGTCATACAGTTACTAGGAATTCTGAAATACTTCCAAGTCTCAAACAATAGCTGAGGGCATTTCCAGCACAAATAAATAAAGTTTGGTTACTTAGATAGACTGGGTAAATAAATTATCTTTACTATAGTGGCTCGTGTTAAATTCAGCATCATGTACATTTCCTCAATCATGTCATACTCACCACTCTGCGGCTCTTACTTTCTGTTGTTAACACTGTTCTCATTCACTAATTAATTTCAGTTGCTTATACTTTTTTCTACTTTTGTTCACTGTTAAGCTACTGTTAGTGAAACTCAACCCTACAGATGTAACAAATGGACAGTCAAACAGGACAGTGGTGAATTATTCCCTTTGAAAATAGTAAGTAGAACTGATTGCAACATAATTGGATGAATGAAGTGACTCTCACAAAGACACAGATGCACACACAAAGAAAAATATGCGCACAAACTGACCTATGAGGTTTTTGGAATTAGGCACAGTGTAGAAGTCAGGCAGAAAGATCCATTTAATGAGAGCGGAGTTCATCAACACTGGAGTGTTCCACCGCCATGGGTAGTCTACAGGACAACAGACAGAAAATACAGATAGGTACAGGTAAGTGGCTATATGCAGGTACACTAATTAAACAATTACTACTTTCTACAGCAGTTACCTTTTAGCAAAGATACAGATGTGATGTCATGTGGGGCGTAATGTAAGTGTTTTGCACAATATTCATTCTATATGAAATGATTTAACTTTGTCACTAGGAACTGAACAGTTATTCATAAGCTCTATAAACACATACACTCTTAACAGAAACTGAACAATAACTGCAGAAAAGAATGTGTGAAAAATACGTGAACCATAAACTGTACTTGTTGAATTAATAAAATAATCATTGTTTTATCTTGGTTAAAATATCATGATGTTGATTTTACTGTCCATTACAGTGCTATTTAGCTTAGAAAGTGTAGAGTTACAACTGGGGGCACGATGCAAGCTGAATAAATGTGTAGGTACTGTACTGCAGGAAGGTAGAGAGAAGTTTGTGAAAGGACTACACCATCAAGTAAAGCAGTCAATGACCCCCGGTTGCTCCAAACACCACAGGTTCAAAAACAAAAACAAGAAAAATCTGTAGAGGCTCGATGTCCAGCTGCTAAACACTTACTGTACTTAAGCAGTCTGCTCTCCTGTGAGGCAGTGGTTGTGACACAGAGGTTGTGTTTTTTTGCTGACATAGAACATTCTAGTGGTGACATGCTGTTCTTTTTAATTAACGCAAAGCAAAAGTATAATGTGATGGATCAATCAATGTCACCTGCTGAGCTGACTTAGACAGATCATCTCGTGATCAACGTAGTTACATTCTGACAGCATTTGACATGAGTGTGGGCAGCCTGTATTCAACGAAGACCTCTACCATAATACGCTGGTGGTGATGGTAATATTGTATTATTTTTATTGATGATGTGAACCATTGTTAAATACAAATTATTCCAATCAAAATGTATATAAAACTTCAGAAAAGACTGTGGTTGTATTAATTCTATGTAGGAGCCCAAGCAAAGGATATGTGTGTGTGAGTTTATGTGGGCGTATGTTGGGAGATCTGGCGGGTGTGGGGCTTCAAAATATTTTTATCTACAAAAAGGACGGACAAGAAGAAATTAATTTCAGCTATTCAGAAAAAGAGACAAAAGAGAGAACTCTATGAGGACATACAATTAGAACCAAAATCTAGGGGATAAGATTAACCCACAAGCTCTCCAAAATGTTTGCAAAAGACTGTAGTTTAGCATTAATTTGTCATCCAGTTTCACTTAACTTCATATCAGGACTCACCTATACAAAGAGCAGGCGGTATGCCCACACACAGTAGATACTGGTAGATCATGAAGATGGACAGGAAGAGACAATATCTGGGCCATATCCTGGCAATAGCTGCCCGCCGGCGCCTCACCAAGATGGCTACCAACCAACAGCCATGTATTATCACCATGAAGTTCATCCGCTGGCCAATCACATTCACCGTCATCAGGAAGCATATCTTTAAAATAAAATAAAACTAAGTTGCCATTTTACAACTTGATTATCTGCAGTAAAAACACTGAGGCTCTGGAACAGTCTACAAGAGGAGCTCACATTAGTGTCACCATCTTTTGAACAACATCTAACAATGGTTACATTAGAAAACTATTGTTTATCAATTCTTTTGTTGAGTGCCTTATTCATTTACTATCCTTTGATTTGTTTCTGATCCCCAAAAAACCCAGTTCAGCAATAAAGTGGTCTCTCCCAGCTACCTCTAATCCAAACTTGTAGAAGGTGTAGTTGAGCAGGTACTTGAAGCAGGGTATGAGGCCTTGGTCTAGAGTGTCCCTGGTGGCGGTGGGGAACAGAGTAGGGATGGTGGGAGGAGATCGTTGCAGCTGACGGTACTGGTGAGCCTGGTGACGATACACTGTCGCCTCAAAAACCAACAACATCAGCACTATCAAATGGTTCTGCAAAAAAACAGTAAGGACACTGTTGCAATTAAGAGATAAAATATTTGGGCCTCTAGAAAAGCCACAAGAGAGCAAAAGCACTTTACTGATCAGTAGATACAAAGAAAAAGAAACTCCAGCTTTTTAGGGCTGGATGTATAGCCACAATAATTTACTGTATTGACTAAACTATGTCTGTAGTATATATGTATATATATTGTCAAAAGAAAGGTTACATTTGTTATTGGGTATCAAAGGTACAGTACAGTAGTACCAGTGGTGGGCCGTCAGGGCCAGCAAGGCCTTCTCTGCTGGCATAACATAAATCATTATCATAATTTGATAAAAGTTAATTTAATTTTGAATTTACTTTCCCTAAATATATAAAAATATTCTTCATATTCTCTTCATGTTCGTGTTGTTTTTAAGTTAGAGTTTTTATCCAATCAG
>JAVQJD010055842.1:0-33500 GCA_036023655.1 Nannoperca australis
ATATATAACCCCCATACAAAAAACATGCAGAAGATTGCTCATTTGAATGCCCTGTCCTTGACCAAGACAGGGCATGAGCACTTGGACTTGGTCCCCGGGCGCTGTATCAAAAAGGACGACCACTGCTCCAGGCTGTCCTCAGGAGGAAGGATTGCATGGATGGGTTAAATGCAGAGGATAAATTCAGCATGGGACTCAGCTGCATGTGTTTGATCTGCATGTGTTGGGTGTTGCATGTCTGCAATAAAGTGGGTTCTTCTTCTTCTTCTTCTAAAAAAATGTGTTTTTCTGAGAGAAATAAAGAAACTGTAAAATAAACTTGACTCGCGCTGGCTTTGAGAACTTCTTTTATTAGAGGCCGTGGCTGTGTGCTGCTCTCAAAGATGAACACATCTTTTTGGTCTTGTTTTTAAACAATAAAAAACAAACGGAAAAAAAAAAAGTCATGACATGTACCACCAAACTGACAAGGACTGTACATTTGTACATAGAAGGTAGCAAAACAGGAGGACCTATGATACTATTTACTGTGGAACTAATCCAACACCTGGCTTCAGTAAAGAACACTGAAGGGTTACATAAGATGTGTGGTGACAATATAATGACATTTATAACACATAAGGTGCCAAATAGAAAGCGTTCACCAGGGGGCCTCACTTGGAGAACCTTCCTCTACTGACAGTATCACAACAAGTCCTCACATGTCCATCCTAAAAGGCAAACTGTTGTTCACAATCAACGAGTCAGAGCCAACAGTGAATATTTATGGCAGGAGTGTTACAACAATTAAGATTAAGATAGAAATAAAACATTTTAATGGCACAACTGATTGTAAATCTTAACAACCTGGGAACTGGTCTATGACAACAACATGTGAGTTAAAAATATAAGAGTAGTCACTTCACAAGGGGTTCTCCTCACACATAAATACTCACTTCATTCATCAACGCCGCTTTGACAACCAAGATAATTAGAGGCCGCCCATTTACAATGAACTCTCCCACTGTTTGCATTACAAATGATATGATCCAGTGTTCTTCTTACACGATCCGTCTCCTGTTTGCTGCCACATGCTGATGTAGGTTTTGTTGGTTTATGATAAACACTGTGATTACAGTAGTTGGGCTGGAGGTCAGGTAGAAAGTAAATACATCAGCTCTGCTCTGTGTTGAAACTCGCCACTAGATCTGACTTATATTCACACGATTTAATCTCCAGACTCTATCTGATCACCAGACGCAAATCTGGAGGTGGTCTGGCCCGCACTGTGATTGGATCTCAGCCATTAATCTGTATGTTTGGGCGCTTTCATAAGACGAGGGGGAGAAAAGAAAAAGGGAGTAGAACGACAAATTCATAGAATAAGAGAGATAAAGTGACAAACCTTCCAGAAATTCCACTTGAGGCCTCCTGTGGACTTGATGAATTGAGTCTAGCTCCGCCTTCCTCATTTCTGCACATTGAGATCCGATCACATTACGGGCTATCACGAGATAATCAGAACGTTTATTAACATCAGGTGTAAATGCAAAGGCCAGTGACCAGATTAATGCTACGATGGCTCCTCGCTATTATGTTCATTGTGCGGCTATTCATTAGCTATAACTATTAGTGATTTATAGTGAATATAAAGTGTTCGTAGCAGTGTGGAAGTGTTGCCTTCAACACCACAGTCCTGGGATCACTGTAAGTGACATTAATCGACTTTGGCGCCACCTGGTGGTAGTATCATGGCGGCAGACGGTAACATTCATTTTTCTACAAACAAAACCCATCAGAACAATATAAAAGATGGACACATAGTGGCTTTAAGGGGACGATAATACACAAAAAGGTGTCCTGACATAAAAAAATAATAATGGAGGAGGTGAAGAATGACACAATGTGAAGTGGAGGGTGAAACGTTTGTCCACATTTGAGACTTACTTTTCTTTACATACCATCAGTTGCATCAATAACATCTGGACTCAAAGATTTGTGAAGGTACAGTGTATTCTGACTGGAACACAGCTGATCTATTGGCTAATCAACGCTGTGCATCTTCAAGTCTTTTTCTCGGTGTGTGTTCTTTTCCGTCTGTGGCCTCGCTTTGCTCGCAGGGTGTTAGGAGAGGAGGGTGTGAACACGGGCCAGGAACATGGCGATCGCAGCGCTGACGCTCAGCAGAGAAACCACAGGCGCCAGGTTACAGCTGGAGCTCACAGCTGGGAAAAGAAGAAAACACTCGTTATAGAGGATACTCGGTATATTTATTGTTTGTTTAGTTTGTTAACCTATTTGTGTTACTGCTACTGTATTGTAATGTCTAGATGCTAATATTCTTTTGTTTAATAAGATGCTAAATATTTGTAACTACTGTAATAGTCCAAAATAGATTTATTTGGTATGTTTGGTGTAAAATGTTCGAAAGCAAAGATTGCAGAATGACTGTTTACTTTTATGATGGAATCAAATTCGGATAGAAAACACAATGTGATGAAGGTCACAACACAGAAAAATAAGCAAAAAATAAAGCTGTGGCTGAAAATAATGATTTGAATAATTACAGAGGCTGCTGTCAGTGTGGAGAAGTACAAATAAATAAATAATATATAAAATGCATAAAGGTTTGACACCAGACAAAATACAGATAATGTAGTAGGTAATAAAAACACATTTTTGTTTGTTTGTTTGTTTGTATTTACTGACTTGTGAATATATTTTGTGTGTTTATTTGTTCTTTATTTACACCTGTATTATTTCCCTCTTAATGTCTGTATTTTCTGTATTTAGTTTTGAATTTGTATTTATTTATTTGTGTTTGTTTCAGGCACAATAACAACCCGCAGACTGCTGGTGTGCAGGCAGGTAATGACATCAGAGCTGCTCTGTTCTGCTCTGGGACTGTGGGAACTCTCTGCCCCGCTTGCTGACCTGCAGGCAACAACGCTCTCTGTTCCATCAGTGATGGAGTGTGTGTGTGTGTGTGTGTGTGTGTGTGTGTGTGGGGGGGTCCTTACTCCGGCAGCTTTTCCCATCTCGTTGCAGCATCCCAGTCACACAGCTGCAGACCGGTCCAGTCGTCTTACTGGTGCAGATCTGCTCGCAGCCTCCATTGAACTCCTCGCACCAGTCTGACTCTGAGGAGACGTCACAGGTGGGTCATGAAACTCCTCGAAAAGCTTTAGATTTTGGGGGAAAGTGCTGGAAAAGATCTTGAATTTGCATTGCCTGTTTCCAGTTAACTTAAAATGTTTCCTGAGGACTTTCTGTGACGAACCAAACAGGTGGAAATTGTGTTTTTACACAGTTCCAGTCAGAATTATTTCTAATATGATTAGAAATTGAATTACGAGTTGTTTTTCTCTGAATCTGCTGTAGTTCAGCTCTTTAAACCTGGACTGGACTCACAAAATGAGACTTACCTCTCCTTCTTATGGGTCCCACACTCAGTATGTGCTCTTTATGGTCACTGTCCTCCGAGTACATCCTCCTCTTGTGGGGGCAGTTCTGGATGCACAGCACACACACGCATTAATACAGAAGACGCCGCCCCATCGCCACTTTTATTTCAGGATGAAGATTTCTTTCCTCACCACTTTGCAGGCGTTTGTCTCTGAGTCGCACAGGGAAACGTCACAGTGGAGGTGCACCTCATCGTAATCCCCGATGAACTTGAAGACGGTGACGTGGAAGCGACAGGTGAGTGACACGCCGTTCTCCGCCATGCCGATGGTGTTGTCCTTAATGTTTGGACACCTGGAGGGAGAGTCGGGGACACACTGTGTTTATGGGAGCTTGTCCTGTTGTGTTGTTGTGGTCCAAAGATAAAAGAGTGGCTGTACAGTGACTTTCAAGTATTTCAGCAAAACCATTGGCCTGCTATTAATCAGACATTATTAAACTGTTAGCACTGAGCCTATGTTATTGTGTGTACATTGTGTGTGTGTGTGAGAGAGCCTACCCCCTCTCTATGATGATATAGCGGAGTCTGTCACTGCTGTAGCGGGACGGCGTTGCCCAGCACATGTTCACTATCAGGATGAGCTGGTTTTCATCGGCCCCTTCCACGAAGACGCCCACGAAGAGGATGTCCCGCGTGCTGAGCACCACCTCCCCCTCCCTGTATGGGTTGCGGTACGAGGAGTTCTTGTACAGAGCCATCTTGGTGATGAAGTTTCCTTCCTGTGTCGGTAAGGTGAGGTTTATCACGCTGGGAGGACGGAGGACGAAGAGGAGGAGAAATGAAGCAGGTTGTTATGTCCCGCCATGGAATTTCTGCTTTATTTGAAGCCACTGTATTATTCTACAGCTAATCCCTGTGTCTCTTATCTATCTGACCTGAGCATGGGCTTGAGGACCGTCTCCAGCGAGATCTTCAGGTCCAGTTCGTAGGCGCAGGAAAACTCCACGTTGATGGTCTTGTCTCTGGTGATGACGTTCCCGGTGTTGTTCACGCTCTCTATCCACACGGTGTTCTTGTACATGATGTGTGTGCCGTTCGACTGTCCAAGAGATGAAGGGTGATTTAACACATTCACCATCAGGAAACTGATCAGCTTCCTGCTGATATTTTGATGTTTCACTGTTAATAGTTAAAGGAACAGTCTGCCGCTTGTTTTCTGTTAGTTAGCTTGGATCTGTCTAAAGTTAAAAAAGTTTGCCCATAAAAACCTTTAAAGCTCACTGATTAACATCTTTGTTTGTTCTGTGCTCACACAAAAATGATAATATGTGGTTTTAGAAAGACGATCCAACTAGAAAGCAAAGTGATCGGACCAGTCAGCACTTGTGAAGCCAGTAAGAGTACGAATGAATGTAAACGCACCAGTACGATGGAGCCGCAGTGCCCCTTAGTGTTGTTGATGCGGAACGAGATGAAGTCCTCTCCCTCGATGCCGGCGCAGCGCTCGTCGTTGATCCTGACGTCCTCTCGCTCAAAGCCCAGCTGGAAGAGCTTACACTTGGAGATGGAAACCTCCATCTGAGCGTGCTTACAGGTCACCTCCGCCTGGAGAATGTCGTCATCGCCTGTCAGACACACGGACAGACACGAGGAGCGCATCATCCTTAGCTGTGCCATGTTTCAGACAGGATTTAAACTGGGAACGGATGGTATTACCTCATCGCACTACGAGGCACTCACCTCCAGTGCTGGCGGGTAACTCTGGACAACCACACAGGTCACCTCCGTTCTCCAGCTCACAGGTGAAGTTTGTGCAGATCTCTCCTGCACAGGGGTCGTAGATCCATTCTGCTAAAGACAGGTCCACAAACAATGTTAGCTGTCACACAAAATGTGGGCATCAAAATCAGTACATTTGTAAAATTGTGGCTTTAGAAATGCTTGCGGTGCCCTTACAGCAGTTTTCTTGGGTGATCCACTTGGTGGTGAGGGTGCCCATGGAGCGGCAGGCCTCTGCGTAGGCTGCCAGCGAGCCGCAGACCTGAGCCTTGCGGTGGTTGTAGCAGCCGTCCAGGTAGCAGGACTGGTAGAAGGGCCGGGGATCCAGCAGGCCGTGGCACGGCTGGAAGAAACCCTTCAGCTGGGTGAGCTTCTGACAGGCATCTTCACCTTGCAGCGCCGTCACCGCCACGTTGTCACAGGACTGAGCCAGAGCCACGTACTGGGTTTCATCACAACTAGAGGAGAAGACCAACATCCCACTGTCAAAGATCTTCTATTGTTAATGAGAGATACGTATCAAGCAGATGGTCCTGTTTCACAAGAAACATGTACAGCAAATAGTGACAAACACTTCCTCCATGTCTACAAGCCTCACCCACCTGTTCTGCATACCGTTGGTCTTCCAGCTCTGGGCCAGCTCCAGGGCGCTGACAGCCGGCTTGCCCCTGGAGGTGATGTAGTCGTCACTGGGGTCCCCGTTGAAATTCCCACAGAGGCCACACACCTTGTTCTGAAGCCGCTGGCCCATTGTGATGCTGAGGGTGTTAAAGTGGTTGTATCGGATCTGGATGTCCTGGGGGGTGTCGATGACAATGAAACCTTCGGATGTGGACAGACGTGTCATCAGCCCGGTTAGAAACGGGACTGACACTGGTGTACCATTGACCTGTGAGGACACAGGAGACGCACATATTTACATATCGGAGCTGAACACAGGTACTTTTATTTCATTCATTATTTTGTGTGTTTACATCCTAAAATCAGACATTTCTCTGCTCTCACCTAATCCACTGAGGGAATTAATTAACAAGCAGTATCACGTAAGTAAAATAACAAAACACCAATACATACTTTTGTGGAAGTCCAATGTTGCAAAAGTAAATTATTTACGTCACGACTTTGGAGAATTCTTTTTACTGATTGACTGCCCTAATTAAATTGATATTTAATTAAATTGATATTTAACTAAATTGATATTTAATTAAATTGATATTTAATTAAATTGATATTTAATTAGCCCACTATTTAATAGCAGAAGATACTTGTTTCGGCTGTAACTTGCAGCTTCTCCTCTTTCTTTTTGGAGTAGAGAAGTACAGAAGGACAATCAGCAAGTCATTCACTTATCTACTTGTTGCACTCTTAAATGCTGTTTTAGCATTTACCATTGTCTCATGTTTCAGAGTCCAGTGAAACTTTAAATCTGCATCCATCTCTTTTTGTTTTGGGCCACTTGAGAGCAGAACTCCACAACAAGCTCAAATCTGACATAGTATGTCTTTGTAAAGTTGATGTGGCTGACATGTTAGCAACATACTGCCTGTTTACACATCCAGTAGACCAATAGCAACATTAGCAACAATACGGTGTCTTGTTTCTGGCCACCTGAGGAGTGTGAGTCCAGTATTTGCTCTGTTTTGGTCTCCAAAAGAATCAGCTAGGTCTATAGCTGCTAACGGTTCCACTATGTCCACTTCCTCTGTGCACCGTGTGGTGCTTAGCAGGTAGCATACAGAGGGTTTATCACAACGTTTTGCTGAATAAAAGGTTGATGAGCGCGGTGAGAGCGAACCAAACCGCCAAGCTGCAGACCAGAAAACCAAAACAACGAGCTGAAAGACACTAAAAGGCTCTACAGAACTGAGGGGAGCTGCAGAGCCGGGTGATCGTTCTCTGGGCATTCGTCACCATGAGCAACACCTGTCAATTTATAGGTAGACAACAGGTAGGCAAGTTAGCTTTGGAGGAACAAACTATGTCACAGTAATTTAAATATAAATGAGTGAAACTGTATAAGGGAATAAAAGGGGATTTCCAGGTGCCTGCAATCCTTCCAGGTTTGATAAACCATTCCCAGGTGACAGATGTTGCTAAAGTGGGTTCAAGTTTGTTGTTTTTAAAGTAAATGTCAGAGGTTTCCCGTAACAGGCACTGCAGAACTGATGGAGTCCAGCGTGGGTCTCACCTTGACCGTGCTGCCAGAGATGAGGATATTCTCCTCATTGATGTACAGGTAGACATGAGAAATGGTGGTGAGGTTGGGCGTGCTCCATTTGTCAAAGTTAGCGATGAGCTGGAAGGAGAGGTCGGGCAGCTTGTGACAGTTTGTGGACAAAACGAAGGAGCAGGAGGCCGGGAGCCGCAGCGATGCCCCATCGAAGGTCCTGAAAACCCCGCCGCCGGACGCCACGCAGTGCTGGGAGCGCCGCGCAAAGCAGCCGCGCACTCCGTGCCGCAGGGTGCACTCTTCCTCCGCCTTGCAGCGCCGCGGGTCGCACTGGATCAAGTTCCGTCCGATGCACTGGCAGCGTTTGGTACAGTCGCTGTTCCAGAACAGCTGTTTGGGCTGAAATAAAGAAACGTCAAGTTAAAATCAGAGCTGAAACAAGTCAGCGATTTATTGAGTGAATAACTGATTGGCAGAAAATAAATGTGACTATTTTGATAATAGAGAAATCATCATGTCACTTTTTAAGCAACAATACCGTATTCACTTCTGTGTCTCATTCAATAGGAAAGTTATTGAAGTGAAATGACAAAGATAGAAATTGTGATGGTATTTTTATGCATTTTCTGACATTGTATTGCTTAAATAAAGACTCAATTTTAAAAATAATTAACAGATGGATCTATAATGAAAGTAATTGTTAGTTTCAGACAACTATTCAAATACGATGTTGTGGTAAAGGATTATCTTTATCGGATGAATCCATTTCTATACTTCAGTTGTTTTAAATGGCACTAAATGAGCCACTGAAGTTTGTTAAAACTGATTAAATTACAATTTCATTCCAATTTACATTAAACTGAAAAACATTTGAGCAAAAATCTAAAGTTTCCTAAATAACTTTGAATGCAGATTTAATTTGAACAATATCAGCCTGATTTAGTTTCGATCACTGTTATTTGTATGTGACAGCGACTGGCCAATGAGGAGCTTTGATACCAGCCAGTTTCAGCTGCATTATGTCGTTTGAGTTTAGTGCTGGATGCGAGACTGACCTCATAGTACTTGCCGTCAGTGTAGCAGCCACAGTTCTGGGGCAGGATGCAGCTCTTGCCGTTGAGCACGTAGCCCTGGTCGCACTGGCAGCCCTCCACACAGTCCTGGCTGCAGTCCCTCTGGCCGCGGGCAGGGGCGCACTGGGGCGGGCAAACCGCCATGCAGCTGGAGTAGTGGCTGTTAGGTGGACAGCTCTGGACTGGGAGCAGGCAGGTTGGCAGAGATATAAGGTAATGATTGGACTGACTACATTGGACACACAGGACATTTTAGCATAAATAGGTGTGGGTTTCTCAGGGGTAAATATTTGCGGACAAGCATTGATTGGAGAGTTGTTTGTCCAATTATAGCGGCTCTGTGGCAGCTGTACAAAAGACAAGTTAAACATTTTGGGAAACATGCTTATTCCCTTTCTTTTTGAGATTGAGTAAAGAAGCTTAAAATCAACCAACACTTGCCTGTTATGTATGTAGCTTAGCATAAAGACGGTAAGCAGAGGGAACAGCCAGGCCCCATCCAAAGCTCAAGAAGATCCCTACCATCACCTCTAAAGCTCGCTCATTAACACTGTGTATCTCCTTTCTTAAAATGAGTCCATACACAAAGAGAAATGAGTCTGTGGTTTAATGGGGAGTTATGTGATGGATCTTCTTCTTGACTAACAGCAGCTGGGCGCAGCGACTGTACGTAGTGTTTACATCATATTGGCTTATATTACTGTTACACCCAAATTAAAAAAGAGCTCTCACTTACTTGCCATGCTGATACTTGTGCTTTTATGTTCCCAGAGTTTGAGATAAGTAACTAATTGGCCTTAAGCCCATAACAATGAAATGTAATTTAATTTGATATATCTTCCAAAGAAATAGTCCTTACTAAAACTTTGGTGGTGTGTTCTGTGGATTATTCCCAGTAACATAGACATTGTTACATGTTACTGATGAGGATTTTTCAACACTGTGAGCGCCACAAATGACATCCCATCACCGTATGTTGGTGGAGGCGGAAACCTGGACAAATAAAACTAAAACTGCACTGAAGTTACCACTAGAAGTAACACAAGGGGAGACCTTTGAATCACTGCACACATGGTGAAGTTAAGGTGAGCGAAGACTTGCACTCACCACACGGTGTGTCACTCCTCCAGCCGGTGACAGGCACCCCTTGGGTCTGACAGGTGCCGGCATATATCTGCAGCCAGTTACAGATTGTGTCCTGAGCTCCCTGGTCCAAACAGGTGTCCTGCAGGCAGCATTGATAAAAGAACGCTGGCGCCACCTTGCTGTGACAACGTGCAAACACACCTCCCCGATCCACAATTAGCCCACACAGCCTCACCGCCTCAGGCTCCACAAACACATACAGTCCATCTCCAATGTGGAAACGCATGCCTGTGTTGACTTCATTTGCCCCGTTGTCGGTGCCGATGTTTGTGTTGGCATCAGCCACCATGAGAGGGGTGTCATTTAGCACGCTCTTCTCTCCCAGGCCACAGCGTGGGCAGGAGTCTCCGCAGCCCACCTGGCAGAAGGTGTCCCTCTCTGCCCAGGCACTGCCCCAGTCAGTCGTGGTAAGGGAGGGTGGGGATAAGGGCAGGCCCTGACAGAGGCCGCAGGAGGTGTTGTAGAGGTCACGGGGCAAAGTCAACAGGAGGAGAGTGTTCCAGTCAAAGGCCACCTTCAGGCCAAAGTCTGTCTCCAGAATGAGCTGCATGCCTAAGGTGAAGATGTTGACCTTCCCTGGGCCCAGCTTCAGAGGAAGGTACAGACGCTCCTTATTCACCTGAGTGAAGAGAGAGTCAATAAAACTGGCTTAACTCTTATTGTAGGATCCCCATCAGCTGACACACACACACACACACACACACATTCCTACAGAAGCATATTAGCACCAAGTCATAGTTTCTAATCCAACTGACCTGCATGTTTTCAAAGAATGTGGGGAAACCCAGGTGATGAATGGATAACATTAGGACTCTCTGAAAGAGCTTCTATGTGTTTCTCATATAATCTAATTGTATAAACAGGGAGAATGAGAAAAGGTGTGTGTGTGTGTGTGTGTGTGTGTTATGTGTGTAATTTCTATTCCTCCTCAGATCTTTTAGTCGGTTTGTGAACCCGGTCCAAATGTCGCTCAGGGTCGGGGTTTTGTCGGAGCCAAATCCAGCCTGATAAAAGATGCCCATTGAAATTAGATCCACCTTAAGCCAATCAAAGAGGAATTCACCCTCTGCCTGGTTATTCTATCGGCTTGATTAGAAATAACATGTCCTCACAAATACAACAACTATGACCTTCACGGGTCACGCATAAAAGTGGTGTTAAGATACAAATATTCACATTATGAACCAGGTCACAGCTTATTCCTTATTACAAGTATTCCCAAATATATGACAATATACTGTATCATGATTCTTGATTCATTTATGTTCTTCCTGTTCATGCACTCACCGTGACAGTGTTCTTGTAGCTTCGAGACACTTCAATGTCATACTCGTAGACCTCCAGTACAAAGCCCCTCACCCAGATTGCCTGGCCCGTGTCCCTTTCTTCATTACGAGCTGCCAATTTAAATTGAGGAAAGGCTCCACTGAGTGTGAGGTCCATGGTGTCCGTCCCACAGTTGGTGGTGGCCATCCTAAGAGTACAAGAGCTCTGCAGCTCAAATGGTATGCCCCCAAATGGCAGAAAATGTCCATATCCAGCTGCCACACACAGGATCTCAGTGCGCGGCTGGCAGAAATACAGGCCGTCATTCTCCTGGCAGTACTCCTCAGCGTGACAGGGTGCTAGCTGACAGTATACACTGTTGTCAGAGCCATTGCAGTAGCAACGCTCCTGGCACTCCCAGTCTGTCCAGAAAGTCTGATTGGTGGCCAGCTGGCGCCCGTGGCTCATACAGCCACAATCACTGCGTGCCACACACAGGCCATCGCGCAGGGCAAAGCCTTCTTCACACTGGCACCCCTCCTGGCATGGCAGAGGGCATGGCTCTTCAGGTTCATCCAAGTTGGCACAGGTCAGAGGGCAGGCGTTGGTGCACTCATCAAAATGACTGTTCTCTGGACAGGGAAGAGCTGAGACAGAAGAACGATGTAAGAAACAGCAAGAGACAAGCAGAGACAACGGCCAAATCCATATTCCAACACTCAAAACGGACCAACTTGATTTCTTTATTCTCAAATGACTCCTAAAGTATTTTCCATTATGTCCGTCCATGCTGTGTGATTTATGGTGTAGTATGTTTTTTTTTAATATTTGTCAAAATATCACAAAATACATCACTTTATTTGTTGCTAGCATGAGGATCTTTGTAGCGTTTGTCAGACGAAACAACACTTATGTTGGTCGCTGAGGATAAATAAAAGCAGCTAACTGAGCTAGCAGCAAATGGTAGCCATATTTTGGGGACAACATGATTATTGGGAGCATTCTGAGCAGATGAATGGTCAGCTGAGAGGTGGATTATGCTGACGGAGAGGTTTGAGAAGCTTCAATGGACATTTTGAAACTGGGTTGCCATTTCAATCTGAGTAACTGTTGTGAATCCAAGCGGACTACCGCTGCAGTCTGTGAACGAGCTTTCAGAGCCTCTTCAAGCCAACAAGGCATGAGCACTACACAGCAGTGGTGGAGTGGAACACAGCTGTGACTAATAACTTAATTAACTCATTAAAAGCTACATTGCATTTGAATGATTGCTTGAACAGAGACTTCATCATTGTTCTTTGTTCCACTTTGCTCTGACAAATCAAAATGAATCAGACTTATTTGGGAACAATAAAGAATCAAGAGTGCTCTGATGCTAGCAAACCTATCAAGATTCAGGTTATGAGTTATTCAAAAAGCAAAAGGACATGTTCAAGTTCAATTTGGTGCTTTGACATGAATAATTTATTGTTTGGTTTCCAAATATAAAAAAACATTTATGTTTCTGCATCTACCACAGCCACAGGAAGTACATTACATTTAGGCATTTAGCAGGCGCTTTTATCCAAAGCGACTTCCAAATGCTAGCTGAGATTCTTTTTTGAACAAATATCCCTCCCACCAAATTCAGAGAAGTCTTGTTTCCGGTTGTAACAATATTTTACTTGTTTTTACTATATAAATAAGTAGAAACCTTTTTAATGTGTTGTAGACAAGCTTTCCTGCTAGTAAGGTTACAACATAGTGAGACATACAGTCTGGACATACAGAGATGATCTTTTCATGTCAATCTGGGTTTGATGCCAAACTACCAAAATATCAGCCTGTTCCTTTAAATTAAAGATATATCTACTCACGGCAGTTGCTGGCACTCCTCCAGGAAGCAAGGCCTATTTGAGCGTCCTGACAGGCGGTGGCATACGCCTGCAGTGAAGAACACATGGCTGAACGATTCCCTTCCTTTACACACATGTTATACAAGCAGTTCCTGAAGAAGGGCGAGGGGTTGACCACTGCATGACATGCCAGAAAGGAACTATTCCCCGGGTCATTGATGTTGCCACACATCCAAGGACTCTGGTAGAGACGCAGGTCTGTGCACATTCGATACAGGTCATCACAGTCACCATTGCAGGTGAGGTCATCAGCAATGGACCGCCAGCCATCTGTGAACTGCTCAGAAGACTCCGCCAGGCGTCCATTTGGAAGGCGAAGGTCATCAGTGGAATTGCTATTGAAGACGCCACATAGACCACAAGTGACATTGTAGAAGAGGGTGGAGAGGGAGATGTTGAGGAATCCCTGGCGTGTGTAGTGGACACGAAGCAGACCGCGGGACTCCACCACTGTAGCATTGCCTGGTGCTCTGTAGATCATCATTTTCTCCATTGGATGGACATATGGGAGCAACACTAGTTCACCATTCACCTGGAACACAAATAGTCATAGCCGTAAGCATTCAACAGCTGAAATTGGACAACAAAAAGGTTTTTGTTCTGCAAAGAAAATCCTAACCTTTACTGTATCAAAATCTAGCCCTCCCATCTGAGCTTCCAGGTTAGCCACTGTAACTACCACAGGTCTTTTGTAAGTGGGGCCTTTGTTCATCAGCCGTCTGCCCATCTTCACCTCCACCATTGAGCCATTAGCTGGCACTGCACCGCACAGCTTCAGCAGGTAGTAGGAGCTGTCATCTGGGAACAGCATGAAGGTGCCGTCAAAGGAGGATGTCACTGAGTTCTGGGAGATGGAGCACATTCCCTCTCTCCGAGGGTAGCAACCCAGCAAGCCCACCTCCGCCACGCACACCTCACCCTCCTTACATGACTCGTTGAAACAGGAGACTTCCCCAGCAGGCCCGCAATTGCAGCGGAGAGTACATTCACCTTCTTCTCCACTGGGGCCTGCCCAGAAGGTGTTATTAAGGGGGTAGTAGAGGCCATTATGCTCACAGCCACAGTCATCCCGATGTACACAACGGCTGCCGCTGAGAACATAGCCTTGGTCACACTGGCAGCCCTCAGTGCAGGGGTGAGCACAGTACAGGGGAGCAGTGAGGTCTGAGCAGGAGGCTGGGCAGGCACTTGTGCACACTTGGTATTGGCTGAACTCAGGACATGACAAAGCTGAGAGCAAGTAAGACAGAAGAAATGATGTTAGATGGCACATGTAAATCAATGTGAGACGAAGAATCTGTGTAAACTGAATCTCACCGCAGAAGGTGCGAGATCTCCAGGGTCGTATCGTGACACCGAGGGCCTGACAGGCCAGAGCATAGGCCTGGATGGCCTGGCAGAGTGTGGTGATATTATCCCTGTTGCTGCACATGTCATACACACAGCTATACACAAAGGCTGTAGGGTCCACTACAGCTCTGCAGTCCCTAAAAGGTCCGTCAGTTTTGTTGATGAGCCCACAGTAGTCTGAGCGAAAGTAGAAGGCTTCTGTAAGGGGGTCACACACGCTGCAGTTCTGTGTGCAGCCATCTGTACACCTCCAGTCTGGGTCCTCTGCTCTCCAGCTGCCCCCTAACTCCACTACGCTTTCTGCTAGAGAGCCGTCAGGAAGCACAGGATCATCAGCGGGGTCATCGTTATAGTTACCACAAAGGCCACAAGTGTTGTTGAAGTAGGAGCTGGGTAGGGAGATGGATGCATAGTGTTGGCCGTCATAAGTTACCAAGAGTCCAAAGTCTGTTTCTAAAGCAATGGCAACCCCAGACTGGTATACCCTGACAGCGCCAAGCTGGAGCTGGACCGGTAAAGTCTTCATCAAGCCATCCACCTACACAGAAGATCAGAGGAACAATCAGAAAAGGAACAATGGATGATGGTTGAAAACGTATCTATAGTCAATATATGCCAATTTAGAATACTGTCACTTTCTTTGTATGCCTTTTTCATGACAAAACTCCAAAAATGATCATCAGCTTGTACTTGGATATTATGAAAACTAGATGCATCCATAAGGTAATTTTTATATCTGTTTACTGTCCACAACACTCTTTCATGGTGGTCAAAGAAGGACTTCAAAATCAAAGTGTAAATGCAACCAAATAACAAGAATCAACACTTTTGCATTAGCCCAAACAAGGCAAATGTGGTAATATCCGATATATAGAGGTGCAAGGTTCTCACCTGGACTGTTCCAAAACTGCCTTTGGGTAACGTGACTCGGTGATCATACACCTCCACTGTAACATCTCGAAGCCAAGAAACAGAGGCGACCCCACGGTTCTCATTTTTGGCCTCCACGCTGAAAAAGGGCAGCCCCGCCACCTCCCAGCAGGGCCGAGCCAGCAGGTAGGAGCAGGTTCCCTGGAAGTGATAGAGGAAGCCATCGAAGGTGTGGTAATGAGGGTCACCAAATACCACACAGGTGCTGGTCCGGGTCGGCTGGCAGTAAAAGGCTCCTTCCTGCTGCTCGCAGGTCTCCAGCTGCCCGCACGGAGCCTCTTGGCACTGCACCTTATTGTCAATGTCAAGGCAGCGGCATCGCTGTGAACACTGATCAGACAGCCAGAAGATCTCCCCTCGTCTGTAATAACGCCCTGCAGAGGATGTAGGAAAGACAGAGGAGGTATTTACAAGTACAGTTCAGCAAGCAAATTCATTTAATTTTATTCCATCGACTGCTTTTAGCTTTGCAAAAGAGAAACAAGTGTGGACATAATTATCTGTGATTGACATTTGAACTTGCCATTGTAGCTGCAGCCGTTGGCAGGATCTATCAGTTCAGTGTCTACGCGGAAGAACCAGCGGCCAGGGATATTTACATTGGTTGTCTGTTCAATGTTCACAACATCATTTGACCGTGATCCTGGCAGGTTGAAGAAGTGACCAATGTCTCCACCATTAAAACCTGACTGAAAAGGGGAAAGGTGTGAGGGACGTGAGGTGAAATGTTTAATATATTGTCAAAGTTGATTAAATGATCTCTGGGACGCTGTGAGAATACCTGAGCTGTAGTGCCACCCAGTCCTGTTAAAGGATCTCCACCACTGGCCGTTCCTGTGCTCCATGTGATTTCTCCATAGTTGAACATGCTGAAGGACGCCGCACCATCTGAGATTAGTACAGTTTGGAACGTGTTCACCTTTTAATCAAACAAGAGGATTCAAATAGTTTAAAACATAGCAAACAATAAAGAAGAATACCATAATAGAGAATGATTTCAATATTCAACAAATCTTTCTGACTAAATCATATTGTGTATCTGGTCACTGATGGGAAACAGAAGAAACATGGAAACATGATTACAATTAAATCAGTAAGTAAGTGATGTCAATTTAATCTCTTTGGTGTCGCTCATCAAGCATGGTTTTGGTGATTGGCTGATCAAAACATGTCTAGATGTCTACACAGGTCAAAACAAGGCGACATGTGGTTGTGGACTTTATGTTTTTAAGACAGAACTGCATTTCAGTGACTATATTTCAAAGCATAGTTATAACCTGGCTCACAATTACAATAGTTATTGCAATACTATGAAAACAATACTTTACAAATGTGTCCTTGATTTAACTCAACATATAAATGTGCATTTTCCTTATGTGTGACCAAGATATTCTCTACAGAGTTGAGACTTTACCGGGGTTGTCTGGCTTCCTCCATAGAAGGTGACTTGGTGCCATGTTGAAATAAACACCCAGGTGGCTGTGAAGGTGGGCATGTTTTTGAAGTACTTCCGGACATCTTGCGTTGCCCGTTCCAGTATTTCCGGTTCGGTGGACTCTCGGTAGTACACATCTCCACGGATGCCGTTGTGCACATCTGCCCAAAGTGGAGCGATGAATGATCTGCTGTCACTCAGCGGAAAAGCCTCTGGTGTGAACTGGCTAACCTGCACGTTGAAGGAGATTACACCATTGTTGTTGACCTGTGAACAGAACAGACAGATTTCAGCATCATAAACTATAGTACATACTTTATATATTTCAGTAAATCATTTTTAGATTACAGCTTTCTGTGCAGTAATAAGAGTTTGAGAGTTTTAATCAAGGCTTACGTAGATGGAACGGTAGGGCACATTGAAGAAAATAAAGTGAATGAGGATAGTAATTTCAGGAGAACTCCCATCATCCATCTTTGGGGTCTCTAGATCCCTATGGCCGGGTCCATATGGGTACATGATATCCTGAGTACTAGCTAAAAGGAGAAAAATGCATAAGAGCTCATTAAATTGACTTTTCGCAACCGTAAAAGATGAAGGAATTGATGTGGAAGGTGACTTTAACATGTTCCATTGATATTTATGTGTCTCATACCTGCCGTCTGCACAAAGATGCTGAAGAGGTGAAGCAGAATGACTGGACAGTCTTGCCTGACCATTCTAAAAAAACAGAAAGGGAATAAACGAGAGTCTCATTATGTTATCACTTACTTACGTATTGACCAACAGCTACATTATCTGTCTGGCATTTTCCTTAAAGTTAATGGAAATGCAGGCAGACGTGAGTCATAGGACAACTTCTCATAAACAAGAGCGTTTGACAAAAGTAGAGACGAGGGAGAACCATCAAACCAACGTCACGTTACTTCTTTAAGCTCAGGCTCCCAGGTCTCCCCTGAGGAGCCCTGAAAAGGCCCCATTATGCATGACAGAACAATGTGTCAGGATCACATTTGCCTTAAGGTCCCAGGTGAGCCGGCAACAGTGGACTACGGGCCTCTCTGTGCCTCGGTTCCCTGCAGCCGACCAAACTGGCCTGCTCTGCTCCAGCGTCTCTGTGTCTGAAGCCGCGAGGCTGCTTAGGACCTCATTACCACTTCTGTTTGGGATCTATCCATGCCTTGTTGGCTAAAGGGAGAGGAGCATAAACACTGGGGCACTAATGGCTTTAAGTGAGTAGGTTTGAATTGCCAAGGTCCTTGCAGTGGCCCCTTGGGGCTGTTCAGTGGCTGGCTTGGCATGTTTCCCATTGGCAAAGTAGAGTGTTCAGCCAAGTTGGCAGATTTTACAATCACCATATAGCATTTAAACTTAATTGTTCACTGAAATAGAACGACATTTCAAAAGGAATTGTCTGCACATTTAGTGAATTTAAAAATTAAGAGCATCCATACATAACTGTCAACTTTATGTTAGAACTTGTCCCGTCTGGATATCATAGACCTTGTGAGACATTCTGCATATTTCAGTGGACGTTCTCGTCTCTTCTTGTGTTGTTTTGGACGCGTGAAACTGTCACAATTCCCCACCAGTATCACACCATGTATTTTGCATCAACTGGTGCCAGACCCACTGCTGCTTAATCTTATCATTTTCGTTTTAGATTAAGTTCGGCAATTTTTAGGAGAGAAATTAACTGTTAATGTTTCTTATACATGGCAGACTAATTAAAATAATGCCTATTTGAAAATTTGTTCCAACATTTTGGAGATGTGATCAGGACCAGCTAGCTGGCCTGCTAGCTACTAGCCAGCCAGCGTTATCTCAGCAAGGACTTTTGGTAATTTAACAGAAGCACCGATATCTCTTTAGTGTTTTAAACAAAATATAAAATTCCTTTTGGGAGATAAACTTTACTTTCAGGGACAAAATCTAATATTTGTTGGTGGTCAGGGTAAGTTAAGGTCTATGTTTTTATTGGGCAGTTTACATTGTACAATAGCACTTTCTATGCGTAGCTTTAGCTTCATTTGACTTATTGTTATTATCTATATACATTACAGTGAGGATAAAAAGGAGTGGACCTCTGAGTTGAAATTGTAATGTTTGTCATACTATGTGTGATTATGTTGAAGTTTAATCACTAAAGCCTGGCTGAGCTGGTGATGTCCAGCCATCTTTGTTTTAAATATTGACCAATGAAATTCAGGAAACTTTTTCCTTATTGTTTAAATTGAATCCTAGGAGTTTGGTATGATTTAGAACATTGATGTGTAAATACCAACAACCTAAACTTTTACTGTCCTGAAGATGCTATTGCTGTGTAGCTGTTGATACATGAAGTATGTGAGGTAAATTGGATACTTCTCTCAAATCTCTCTAAAATGTCAATTCTATTCAGCTTGATGGTAAATTGTGTTCAGGTGTGCCAAGGTTAGTGAGCTGAGCTGCTGAGAGAGGTCTGCTCTAATGTCATCAGCCTCTCATCATTCATTGTCAACAGGAAGATTACCACAATTGCTCTTTTGACTCTTGTAGCTCACCATCTTATCTGACTGGCCTTTTAGCGGGGCAATTAAGATAAAGCTTAGGACTTAAAAGATGAACAAGACACAGCAACATGTTTATCTCTGGGGTCAAACTCAAAGAGAGACAACTCGTACTGTATCAAGAAAGCTACATTTGTTATCAAAAGTTAATTCACTCTATGAAACACATATATGTAATTTACTTTTTGGGGGATTTAAAAAGGCTTAAAAATAAAATAAATAAAGTTTGACTAGTATTCAGTTAAGAATTCAAAAGAGTGAATTAAATTACAATCACAATATTAAACATTAAGAAATAACACATTTAAATTCTCTGTTGTATTGTCTTAATACTAATGTGGAAATGTACCTGCTGGCAACAGTAAACCAGTGGATCCCAACATGGGGTTTGGGACCCCAAAATGGGTCTCAAGTTAAATCAGAGGGGTCACAATGATGAAAGGGGAGAGAAACAAACTCAAAATTATTTTTAGGACTTTTCTACATTTATGTTTTGCCTTTTTTTTGTGTGAAATACTAGCTACTCCACAGGTTTCTAAAAACCAATCAAATAAAATAATGTACAAAGGAACAATCAATTATTTGGTTGAGCTGCTCATAGCTTATATTCAAACTTGAGGGGTCAGAAGTACACTTTGGTTCACTCTAAGGAGTTTGTAACCCCTTAAAATGAAGCACAGAAAGGTTGGGAAAACACCTGTATTAGATATGAGCAATTGTATAAGATAGTGACATCACCAACAGCAGCCTGTATAGCAGAAAAACTGTTGATAGTGTTTCCTAAACAGGTCATAAATGACTCAAAATATCTCACATATAGTGACAATCCTAATGAAGAAGTTCAGGTTCCTTTTGCCACAGTCAGGTCACACATTAAATGTACACTGTGAACTGTAGTGGAAGAGGAAATGATGCACTAGCACCTTAATAGTCTAACCTGGCAACCTCCGCACAGCAGTGCCCCTTCCAGCAGAGGACCATCCACAAAGTGGTGGTGGTGATGGAGAGAGTAAAACGAGCGAGGAAGTGGAGGTGAGGGTTGCTGAAGTGATGAAAAGAGAAGAGGGTACGCAGAGGAGCTGGACGTCCGGATAGAGGAGCACTTCTTGTTCCAATCCTGGCTCCACAGGATTACCAGCAGAAGCAACAGCAATCCAAAAGCTGAGTGTTTAAATGGCGTTGTCCTTAAGAGGAGAAAAGTGGAGATTGAAAAGCACCTGTTGAAGCTGTGGAAGGAGCTTTGCCTATAAAGAAGCAGGTGCAAACTTTACCTGGGATAGTGTTCAACTTAATCTGAGATCAGTGTGTGGGGAAGGGGGTGGATGGGGAGGAGAGGGAAGTTGAGGGGAGGGACAGCATAGGAATCTGAGGGAGAGAGGGAGTGGGAACTGAGCAATATGTAAGAAGGGGTGAGGGGAGGTCAGATATCTGGAAATAATGGAGAGAAGTAGAAAAATCAAGAGAATCACTGCTTGTGTTTTAAATGCAGGAGAAAAGGAATGTTTTGCACAAAGAGCGGCTCTCATACAGGATGAGTGTCAAGCATTTTGGGGAGGATCTGTCATTAACGCCTGCAAACTGCCAAATGATGATAAAATATGTCTTCGGTGGAAAATGTGGAGGAAACACTGCGGCCTTTATCTTCTCGGAACAATGGCGTTTGAATACTAAGGTCTTTTTAATGTTTCACTCGGCATCTGAAGCAGCATTTACAAATATTTGACAATTATTTCTATGAAAATGCGAGAGTGCATTTTCCCCTATTGAATTATTTGTTATACAAGTCCAAGGCAGGTGTAAAATAAGGTTAACATTAGACTGCCTTTGGATTAGGCCTCATTTGCGGTTAGAGCTCAGGGCACCTGACTCACACAAACTCACCAAAGTAGTACAGTCTCACTCTGGGGCATTTATGGACAAAAACCAGAAACACACACACAGTCTGAAACTTTGCTTTTCAAGCTACGTGGTAGGTAGAGTTACAGAATTAACATGAGTCACTTTGGATACTCTGTGTACCCGGTTTTTTAATTAGGAACAGCCTCATTTACAAGGTTATACAAGACACTTCATTTCCATAGATGCTGGAGAGATAGCGTGGGGAAATCTCATGTGGATCCACACTGATAGGGTCTGGGAAGGAGAGGGCAGTCAGTTGGGTCTTTGTTGCAGGAGGACAGTGGAAGTAATTGGAGAGGCAGGGAGCAAGATGTGTGAAAGGCACCAGGACTGAGGGCAGGCCCCGGGCTCCCATTAAGCAGCACCGAGGCTCTCTGTGGAGGCTTCTTTTATACCTCCCACGTCTTGTTGTGTAAATGGACATATAGCCTTAAGCAACCTGTGAAAGACAGTGTTGCAGAAAGAGGGACAAAAAAAATCAACAGTTACAGATGACCTACTGGGCGGGGGGAGCTTCCTGATCTAGGGTTTGTGTTTTGGAAGATGTGAAGGATGGAGAAGTGGTAAGGATGGGCTGATACACCTGACAGAACTTACAGTTTATTAGGAACAGAAAACATGATAAGAAACGCTCCTCTTTTCTTCTCTATACTTGGGGTGTCAATTTAAAGCTGCACTAGACAATATTGTAATACTGACAATGCTTGGAATGATTATGTCTAATGTAAAAGGAGTCGCTCGTAGTGACAAACCCACAGAGAATTGACATCTGACTCTGCAGTGTAACAGAGCTTTTTAGTGTCTTAACAAGCTCTTAACAAGATAACTTAAGGTTACTGTTGATGCTGAAACATTGACCAAAGCTGGGAGGTTTTATAAGAATCACTTGGAAGGACTTGGGCCCTTGCATTCAAGAAATCAACTCCAAATAGATTATGCCTGAGAGCTTCAATTCCTGAATAAAAGAATGTCTTTGTAGAGTTAAAAATGTGTTGTTAACAGCACTATCCTCATTTGTTAGCAATGGGAGTGGCTGAAGGTATCTACGTGGCTTGAACTGCCAGTAGGTGGTGCAGTATTTTGAAGCCAGAAATTAGCTTTGTGATTGATCAACACCCATTAAAGGCAATACAATTCTTTCTCATACCCCCAGAAATTGCATCAACGGTTTCTATGCAGCAGGGGGTTATTGTGTGGGAACAGGGTCAAAGTATCCAGCATCGCAAGTTCTGGGGAATCCATCAAGCCTGACCTTCACAAAGAAGGTCCTGGACTGGATACCAGTTGAGCTCTGTTCAGCAGTCACCTTATCCGTGGAGTGGGCCACTCTAATTCAACCCTTATGCCCAGCGGTTGGCTCTGCCCTGCCCTCCGCTCCTTCCTTTCCATTCACAATGGTGAACCTCCTTCCAGTAACCCAAACCTTCTTACCCCAATGACTCCTTCAACTCAGCACACAATAGGCCCTGTTCAGCCCTCCTGCCCTCAATCCCACTTCATAATGCAATGGGGCAGATCAAGGGCAGATCAGAATATCCACTGCGCAGCCAGGTCCTGTTTACACAACAAGGTGCTAGGTGCGATCAATGCAACCCCTTCCATCTTCCAGCTTTAATCTGACCTTGCATTAGTGAACATGTCCAAGCTCAATAACAACAGCTAGATTACGGCCATGTTCTTGTGATGGGTCTACACAAAACCTGCGGTGACTTTTGAAGGAAGGCTCTTTGATGTCTGGTCAAGAAATCCACACTTTCAGACTAACGCAGCATGTTTGTTTACAACACGCTGATAAATCAAACCCATATTCATCCAAAAGTCCATCTAGAAGTTCAATATCCACTGATTTCCATGTGGAAACTCCTCAAGCCAAAACAAGACTAAGAAGCTACAGTCGTGGTAGCAACTGTAAGAAACTATGAGCTAAATGCTAACATCAGTATACTAACATTAAAAGTGGCAATGCTAACATGCTGATGTTTAGCAGGTATAATGTTTACCATGTTTAACCTCTTAGTTTAGTGCCTTAGCATGCTAACACTTAGCACTATAGGAAATGTCGAGGAATCACCAAAGTCATTGGGATTCATCCTTTGGGGATCTTGAATGTCTGTACAAAATTAGGTTGCGATTCATACGATAGACATTAAGATATTTCACTGGACAAGTAAAAACTACTGGAGAAGTTAGATGAAAAGTCATAGGATCACTAAGTCATAAGGATGGATCTTCTAGGAATCATGGATATGTGTGTCAAATGTCATGTTAGTCTATTTCAGGAGCTGGTCCTTGATACAATCCCATAAAATGTGAAGAGCACCTTTGTGTCTGAATGGCTTAATGCCTCCTTAGCTCTCAACCCCTGAGAAGGGGATCCTGCTGGTGACGGTGTGTTGAGGGGTGGGTGGTGGTGGGTGGCATAGATACCCCACACAGGATTAGAGCCATGCTTTTGGAAGAGGAGGAGGGGGAAAATAGAGGGAATGCCCCAGAAACGCAACACCGCCTGACACGTATGGAATGGACTCTTTGCAGCTCGACTAAAACACGCCTGCCAGAAAGAGAGAAGATCCGCAGAATCCCACCTTCTCCACGGCCAAGTACTCAGCCTGTGAAACAGAGCTGTGCATACAGAGCACGTGTACATTCTGCCTGCAACATGAGACTCCATACCTTGTCTTTCAATCTGGACTTTAAAATGCTCTTAACACATAAAAAAGGGAATTATTTTACAGGTTTAATTACTGTACTAATTTAGTCTGAATATATATTTTTTCTATTTAGAAAAGGTAATATTTGACAGCATATACCTATAAACAGTGTTGGCTCACCTTTGGACATGTTTTGTATGTTGTTTACCACACTGAATCACAGTGGGTGTAAGAGTTTACTGATACAGAGAAAATACTCTCAATATCTACAAATTGATTAAGAAAATTACAAATTCAGTCAGCTATGGTGCAGTTAATTATACTCCTACATATGTTAAAATAATAAATAATAATATAATAAATAAATAGTCTTCTTATCAAAGACTATCTAGCCTCCACTGGTGGAATGCAGCTAAGTATATTTACTCATTGAAGTTTAAGGTACTTGTACTTAATTTGAGTATTTCTATGTTATGTCTTTATACTTTATACTACTCCATTACATTTCAGACACATACTGAACTTTTAACCATGTATATCCACATTTAGTGACGACTTCTAATCAACTGAAGTTACTACTACTTCTTAAACTAAATAAACTATTTTAAAAATCCCTTAGATTAGCTGGACAATGCATCATCACAAAGCTGAAAGCAGGGCTGTTTTTCAGAGCGCATGAAGTTGACTTTATAGACACAGGTGGTTCTCTACAAACATATCCTGAAGAGATCAAACTGTCGGCAGGCAAGGTTGGAGATTAGAGAGTGTAGTAGTGTAAATGTAAGACTGGAATAAGCTGAAATAATTTGAATTTATTTCTTTAAGAGAAGTGAAAGCAGTATTATACAGTACACGTGGAGATATTGCAGCATGAAAACAAGTATTTACCATTGAAAATATCGAGATATACATTTTAGGAAACTACAGAAAGCAAACTTGATATAAATTAAACACCATAGACTAAACAGCATGAGTCAAACTGTATAACACATTAGCAACTATCTTTCTAGATTTTTAAATCTGTAAATAATTTTTGTATTTGGTATTACTGAAGGAAACATGTGACAGAAGCACAGGTAACATGTTAAGTGTCAAAATTACAAATGCCCACAAACAACATTGGTTCCCTGAAATGACACGTCTCTTACACATTTCAAATCAAACATATCAAGAAATATCAGAACATGCAAACCACCAACTTACCACGATCCACTTTAGAATGAAAACGCTTCATGCTCATCTAATTATTTCCCCTTGTAAGCACTCAATCATAATATAGCATAATGTATGTGACTCCAGTAATCAACTACACAAAGTATGTTTGTGTCTGAAGGCTCCCACAAGACGACCTCAACCCATTTTCACACTCTCAGCGGTAAAACAAGGCTAGACGTCACTTATATTTGTTATAGAAGTGTTCAAAACAAATATTTTATCACTTCACCCAACGTGCCTCCAAACATAAACTCCTTTGCATCCACGGCACCCCCATATTTAAAAGAGAAAGCTTGCGCCAGACCTTCTTGATTTTTAATTTTCCAAACAAATGCACCTGACATTTGGCCCAATTTACACTGCAACCATGCAATACACATACAGAACATATCCCAGCATGCATTGAGAGAAAGGCAGGGAAACATCAACAACACATATTTCATTTAGCGTCTCTAAAGGACGGGAGGAAACCCAAGTGCTTCTGTGTGTTTAGAAATACGCAGCGAACAATACACTCCAACGCCTAAACAATCTGCACACAGACCCCATGTTGAGCAACCCTGCAGGACGGCGATGTTTTACATGAGAGGGGACTACAGGCAGGTGGTTGTCTGTAGCTTTCTATGAATGCAGCAACTCAGCAAAGAGGTCCTGGGTTCTAATCCACTTGCTAGCTAGGTTGTTTGAGAGTGGTCAGCGATAGGGCGTCACCACTCAGCCAAGAGTGAGAAAAAACTAACTAACTAAAATAAATTCTTCTTCTGTCTATTGGTGCATGAACTCACATCTCATCCTCTATCCTCTTCCGTTGTTGTCTGTCCCACAGATGCTTCAGGCTGGAACAGGATGTTCAGGGTTGTACAGGGGCCATTAAAGAAAGTTTCTTCTATAACTGTCTGGTTTTTGACTTTCTTTTCAACGCTCAGCTCCTCACCACACACTGTGAAGACGAGGGAGGTCGTTGGATCGTCTGTGAGCTTGTGTGACCTACAGTTACATATGGAAACACAAGGTAAAACTTAGTACTAGCTAGTAAAACCCAAGCCTCACATGGCTTCAGGTTCAAGTGATGTGCTGTTAAATTCCTGCAGTGGAAAAAGCCGTCAATTGCCAGGAGTTGAGAATGTGTTTTTCTATCCATTCATCTATTCCTGAAAACGATCAATGCCGATGTGAGTCAGTGGAGGAGTTCACAACCCCACGTCCGGCGAAACGGCAGACAGGAGGAGTGTCGGGTTTGTGCGACGGATGTAAAGGAGAGATTGAGGTGACTGGGTGAGGGGTGAGAGCCTGTTGGGTGAACCCATTCTAACCTCAATGCAGCGGAAGTGTCCATGACACAGCGGCTGGTGTGTGGTTACCATACAGACCGGGTCTCAACGTTTCTCAGCTGCCTCTGCAGGGAGAGAGAGAGCTGCTCCATTCAGACCTGCAGTAACTTGAGCGGCAACACTCCTTCTTTCCTCTGTCCCAGACCCAAGCTCACCTCAGACTTGTCTCGTCTTTCTGCCAGGGCGTCTTGACTGAGCAGCAGCCATGCGCTCCACGTTGTCCCCAACACACTGCATTTGTGATTTCAGCTTGGAGGAGGCGTAGGGGGGGGGGGGGTTATCCCAGGATATTTCACTGCTATCAAGAGTCATGTGGAAAGAGAGTGATACGAGTGGTGGCAGGAAGAAGCAGGGACAGCTTTGTGTTACGTATGCACACACTCATTCTCATCAGCAAATCTACTCTGCTTAAATAAAGGTTAGATAAAACAATGTCATGATCATGAAAATGTTAATAAAATGCAAACCATTCTTTTTTTTTTTTTACTCACATAGCTATTTGCATTCAATGAAAATGTACTGCACCAAGTTCACAAAGTGTTGGCGATACCAACTTGTAGAAGCTGAAGTCAGTTTGGCTGCAGTCACGTCTGCATGATTAGGGTTCACTGTTTGCTATTGTGTCGGCTTTTAAGGAGTAGATTGGTTTAGAATGATTTTCACCCAAACTGTATACTCCAAGGCATAAAAAGTTCCACTGTTCACTGCTGCCAGAGGACACGGTTCACAGTTAAGAGTAAAACAGGCCTCAGAGTAATCTTCTACCAGCAGAAGGTGAACAGAAAACATCCAAGAGCTGCTGATTATGGTGCAGAACAGCCAGCTGAGGCATCCTGACAACACAACGAACTGTGAAACTACAGAACTCACGCACGCCACCTGGTATTTTTACATCTCAACTTGTGTCAATTCTTTTTTTTTTTTGGGTGACCCACTTTCAAAAATGTTCCACTACTAAAATAAATACTAATAAGTCCCGTGCATGGTGCCGCAGTGTCACCAGCATCTAAAAATCTCAGATCTAAATCAGACAAACACTCCAATTATAATATTATTTTAGTTTTGTGCAATGTGTGCATTCAGTTGCTAATTATGGCAGCTATTCTTTTCTTTCAGGGGACTATTTGTGCCACTTTTGGGAAACTGCAGTCTTAGCTCAAGCGACAGAAGCACAGAAATGCACTGAAGAAACTTTGTGAATGTGGATCTATGTGCAAATATACTATTGTGTACTATTGTGTATTTGTTCAATATGGTGGACATCAAACACGGTTACATTCAAGACTGAAAACGATCGCCCTTTTTTTAATCTACAACGGCTCAAATGAAAGCTTAGTATCCAGTCAAGTGTTCCTTATCTAAAACTCCTTTGAGCCTCCTGACTCAAAGATCTGAGGAGCTGCAGCGGCTTTTGACTTTGGGCACTACTAGAATCTCATCCCCATCTCGGATGCTGTAGGAATGCAGGGCCCGGCAGCCGCACTTCAGCTCCTCAGGACCCAGGACCGCACACATCTCCCGGTTGATGTAGAAGAGCCTGATCCCATTGGTGGGCAGCTGCAGCAGAGCTCTGAGGTGTTTCTTCAGGTCGCCCACCGTCTGCTCCAGGCGGAGGCTCACGGCCTCCACCCTCTCGCCCCAGCGGACATCCACCGTGGTGCAGCGGGGGCTCAGGTCCACCTCCGCCAGCGGGGCCAGGTGACCATACTTGGATACAAGGATGTGGTACCTGGGAGAAAGCAGGGCTCATGTCAGATCACTAAAGAGTCCTCTTTAAAACCTCCAATAAAGAGGTGGATGTCTGTTTATTTAAGAGTGTGTACATGTGTACAAACCTTCCCATGTTTCAAAGGAGTACAAACTGGAGCCAGGGGGCCATTGGCTTAGCCTAACATGAGGACCGGACGTACCCTGGCTCCAAGTCCAATAATACACCGACCACCAACTCTGCAGCTCAGTAATGAACACACTGTATGTGTGCTTTTAGGGGAGGTTGTGTGCAGGAACAGACTTCCTGTTGTCATCACGTTGTGGTTGCCAGGTAACGCTCACCGACTGTATGTAGCCACCCAAGCTCACAGAAGTGCTGGGCAGATGTTTTATGGAAAGTTAAATGTAACATCAAATTGTCTTTTCACTTCTGTTTGTTTATGAGTTTAACAAAGAAGATAAATGCTCGTCACTCCACCATAGAGTCTATGGAAATATTTCTGCTCAGACACCAAACTCTAACGGTTCTGCTGCTGTGATAAACATTTCAACGTGACGTAACGGTGAGTGGAGGAACGGCGTGTTTGTCTGCCATAGAAGAAGCAACGTCAAGGTGAATTAAAAGAGATCTTTTTCTAGTTGCCAACTTTTTTTTTATATGCTATATTTCATAGTTTTGTTTTATGAGCAGATTGAAAATAAGCATAAAAACAGGTAAATGGAAAAGTACCGTGCGCGTTTGAGAGGCAGAGAACTCGGTGTTTCTCGGCCTCTTGCTTGCCGTGAGAAAGCTCTCAGCCGCCTCGGGGGAATGCGTGTTCGAGATAAGGACCCAGGAACGATTAAATAAAATCCAGGAGAAAAGGCCTGTGCTTTCAAAGCTACTGTAACAGCTGGGCCAATCAAAGCAATTTCCCTTCCCTCCCCCAAAAATCCCCCACAAAGCCAATCCCCTGGCCCGGGGTTTCTGGCCAAAGCTTGCGGTCCACTCTGGGAATTCTCCTCTAAGGCTGCAGCGCACAAAGTGCCATTCTAAGAGGAGCCATTTAGCTAAAAGGCTTCATTTAAGGTGGTAAGCATGGTATAATGGGGTAATACTGCTGCAGGTGATAACAAGTCAGCGTTCCAGTTGTCTTTTCCAGCATTATTCGATAATGGAGAGTAAAGTAGTAGCAGAAATGCGGTTGAGCTAATAGTCACTATCTAGCCCAGATCTCAGCCGACGTCTCTCTTGGTGTTTCACTGCATCTCAATCAACATGTTGATTTCCCCTCTTACCTACCAGACTGGCCCTCAGTATCCACAGGACCAGGTCCAGGTCCCTTCCAGTCCCTCTAGTTATTCTGCTGGATATTCTGGCTCTCAGACTTCTTTTTTAACCCTCTTTCACTCTTCTTGTCCAGCCAACACACTTCTTTCTTTAGATTTCTGCTTCCTAGCCGATTATTCACAATTCTCTGGACATCTTCTGTTTTTGAATGATTATTGAGGTATATCAGCCTCTATTGGTCCGATTTATGGTTTTGGCTGCGTTCACAGTGACTCAAAGCCCGGCCGTGTCAGGTGTGTTCACCTGAGAGGCTGTGACCCACCCCGCAGGGCTCTGATCTCCTGGGGTATCAAGGCCACAGCCCCATCCCAAAGGAAAGGGGATAGCGGTGTGTTCACTGCTTACCGAGCGTGTCCGACGCCCCCATAACACCCACATGCAGCCACGGTGATCCCTAACATCGCAGCCTTCCCCGGGAGCCGCGGCTGCAAACCGAGACCAAGAACAGGAAGGACAGACATTGTTGAGGAGATCTGTGAAATGCACCTGTCTGAGGGCCTTTGGATGGTGGCGGTGAAGTATGATGGAGGTGGCGGTGAAGTATGATGGAGGTGGCGGCACCTGTGACGCTATTTTAAATAGTATAATTAATATTATAGTTAACATAAGACAAATCATAGGCAGGAGTGCTATTCGAGCTCCGGAGACATCAGAAAACAAATCAATCTCTCAGCTTAATGTTTGAGGTTGAGGTGTATACATAAAAAAAAAAAAAATCAACCTGCTACCTTGTGTATCAGTTTTCCAATCAGAGAATTCCCAGCACAAAGGACTCATTGAGCAGGGAGAGACTGGTGGCATTGTCTCCCAAAGGTTAGTTTCCCCCAGTCAGGGACTACACCTTCCTTCACAAATCCCTCTCCTACATTCTGTTGAGGTTAAGTGGAACGCAGTCGCTGAAGAGCGTGCGCAATTATTTGACCGCCGGCAGCCCCTGAGGAGAGCTTTCCAAAATATTATATCACGCACTGTGAATGTACTGAGCGACAAAGAGCGGGCTGTTACTGGTTTACAGGCTTACAGGCAGGTACACAGTCACCTAACTGGAAGCAAGTGTCAACACTTATTCAGGCTTATGATTGATGTGATATTAATGAACCTCTAAACCTCTCCGTCAAACCTCTGATTCATGTATTGATGAAATACGGTACCGGTTTACCACCTTCACTCTCCTGCAGTGAAAACAACTAGCTGTTGCCATTTGTGTCATGAGATTAAATCCATGTCTCAGGGTCAATGATAGCATCAAGTTTGTTCTAGTTTGGTTGAAAGCATCCAAACAAAGGCCAATTTGTAGATAACTGTACTTTAAATCATAACACTGATCTTTAAAATCCTATTGATTTTACTGAAACTTACTGCGTTTATTTTCAAATGTAATTCCTACTATTCTACCATGTTTTATCATATTTTAATGTTTGTTAGCCACCATTTCCTTTTTGTTAAATAAATGTTTTAAATATATTTGATGTAAAGCACTTTGACCTGCATTGTATGTATGAACGTATTATTATCATTATTATTATTAATGATGCCTAGTTTGATATTGGTAGGTCGTTTAAATACCCCATCCCCTTTTTTTGTATATTTACATTGTTATTTTTTATTATTATTTATTACTATGATTATTAATTAATACCTATATTTTGCTTCTCTTGTACCATGCTAAATTAAAGCTGGGCTAGCTAGATCTCTCTCTCTCTCTCTCTCTTCAATACTACGCCTGTGTGATTCCCAATTCAAAGTGGTTCTCAATATCCAACCCTCGGTGATCGGTTCTGGTCCACACGTTTTTATGTGAACAGGTTTAAGGCACCCTCCTTTAAAATTAGAAGTAAAGATAAATATGTGTCATCCATGCGTACCTCTGAGGAAGCTCCTGTTCTGGGCAGTCCTGGTAGTATCTGATGAAAAACCTCTCAGCGTCCTCTCTCTCTCCATCAGACACTGCACCCCCATTCAGCACCACTACAGACGGCAGCCTGCAGGCGGGTATGAAGATCAGACAGCGAAGAGGTCAACATGCTATCTGCATGTGTACGTACAGCCAGGGTTCAAATGTGTGTGTGTGTGTGTGTGTGTAGACGTCGAGACTCACTGTGCTAGAAGGAGGCTACGTCTCTCGTGGGTGGTGTACGGCTGCAATAAAGGAATCCCCTTCGCTTTGACTTCCTCCAGCTTAGGGAAGTAATTCAGCCTTACAATGTGCTCCCATTTGCTAAGCCCTGGATAACACATCATCACAGGGTGAATACAGCTTTGCACCAGGCCCTGAATATTGGATATACATAGATGAAAATGTATCGCTCCCTTTCAGACCTGAGTTGTTGAGGTTGATGCTGCGCAGGCTGGGGAAGAGGCGCTGCAGCGTTTCCTGCGTGTCGCCCACAGAGTCCACGGTGTTATTGGCCAGCACCAGTGTGCTGAGGCTCGGGTACATCATCCCAAGCTTCCTCACTTCCGCCCATTCCCGCAGCTGGTTGTCTGTGATCTGGAGCAGGCGCAGCGACGGACAGGACGTCTGGGTTTCTGACACGGCGTTGTAGCCGTTCATGCACAGGAACAGCTCCTCCAGCCTGGACGACGAGGTGGAGCGGAGACAAGTGAGAAAGATGACAGCAGGCGCCACGAGACATTTCTCAGGCAGAATCTGCATCGGATACATTTGTGGTGCTTAAATTGAGCTCGTGTTTCATCTCTTGACTGCTTGAGCAGACTGCTGTTATTCTATAGACCAAAACCAACAACGTGTTCGTCTACCTCTCTGTGGCACTCACACCTTCACCTAAATGATGAACTGGACTGGACTGACAACACAATTGCACTCTACAAGAAAGGCCAGAGCAGACTATCTATCTGCAGGTGTTGGAGTGCAGAGGGCGCTGCTCAGGTCGGGGCAGCAGCACCGTGGTTGCTGACAGAGACGCAGCAGAGCCTGGAGGGAGGAGGAGATCGACGGCGGAGCGACCATCCCTGACGGAGAACACGTCCCACACCACGCAGGACACTCTGTCGGCGCTGCGCAGCTCCTTCAGCGACAGGCGGCTCCACCCACGGAGTGTGAAGGAGAGATAGCACAGGTCCTTCCTTCCTGCTGCCGTCAGACTTTATAATCAGCGCTGCTCCCAGCAGACTCCACTCGTGCAATCTCAATGTATAACTAGATCAGTATTCCCTACGTGCAGTACTGCAGTCTGCTGACTTTGTACTGTTGTATTTCACTGATGTTTGTTGCACAACCCCCTTGCTGCTGTAACACTGTAAATTTCCCCGCTGTGGGATTAATAGAGGATTATTTTATCTTATCAAAAGTAAATGTACGACACGCTGGGCACTGCAGCTAACATTACTTCTAAACAGAACAGTGAATCTGTTGGGGACTATTTTCAGCTCTGCAGCTCTAGTGAGTATTTACAGCAGCAGGACTGTGTGTGTGTGTGTGTGTGTGTGAGTTTGACTAAAGTGAGGTTGGTTTTGGTCTTTTCATCGGATTAGTTGACAGTTAGAAACATGAATACTGCCAGCTGTTATTAGCTGGGTTATTTGCAGCCTTTATGTGACACATACGAGGTATTCACCCGCCCGGACTGTCAGAAAGTGTTCTGCCTCATCACTTACTCCGGTGTGTGCTGCGTGAGCGCGTGCACCGTGTCCCAGCTGACGTGCGTGTTAATGAGGACGAGTTGTCGGATCCCGGAGAACACCTCGGCCATGCTGGGCTGCAGCTTCACGCCGCTCAGCGGGTTCATGCTCAGGTTCAGGAAGTCCAAGTGGGGAATGTTGGAAACGATGGTGCAGATCTGGCAACCCACGAGCATTAATGGACAAAACAACCAAAGAAGAAACCTTAGAGAGAACATTAAGTACATACAATACATATAACTTAGATGTTGGTGGAGGTTAGGGGTTCCGTGGTGTATGACCTGATGTGATCTTTAAAAAAAAAAAGGGTTTCAACAGACGTCTCATTCTCAAGTATGTCAAATAATGTCATAGATATATGTGTCTCGAAGTATTAACATGTGGCTTTAATAGAAGGAAAAGCACAAGTGCAGCTAATAACATTAATATTAATAAGGGCTCTGTTGCGTTTGGGTCAAACAGACATTTTAAAAGGGAGGAAACCTAGCACTCATTGTTTTGCACTGTAGGTTTTTCTATGCTGTTTTATCTGTATTTAATTGCCCCCTGGGGACAAACAAGGTTTTTTGAATTGAATGAATTTAGTTTATGTGCATGTGCTCCGGTACGCAGGCTGCTACGCTGTAGCTGACGCCTGATGTTACAACACATCTGGGTCTGCGGAGATACAGCGTGAGGACCACGAGAACTTGCTGTGTGTCTCTGATGAAGCCAGTTGGAAAGAGGCTCAGTCGTCTTCTCTTT